>KK114799.1:226522-248830 GCA_000611955.2 Stegodyphus mimosarum
ATAACATTAGCAACCCGGACCAGCCTGCAGCCAACCAAACGTATGAGTGAAGGTGGCCAACCGACACCCAAACTAATCATGTAATCTCAAAAAAAATTTTTTTGTTGGAAATAAATCCACTAAATTCCTAACACTTACAAATGTGTGTAAGTCTTCTATTTATTTATTTTTTCTAACTTAGTGAACAAGAAAAACAAGCTCGATGAAATAAATGATCTTAATTAATTAAATTGAACCTTGGATCAACTCTTTTAAATAATTTACTACAATGAATTTTTTGAGTTTTGTGGTCCTCGATGTTTTGAATTAAGTAGTTTTTATTTTTTCTTTTAATTTATGTAAACTAGAATCCTCAACCGAATCGTCATTTGTGTATTTTGTCGCTGTTGTAGTAATCTCGTCAGCTAATTCCCTAACAGATTGGCTACACTTTTGAGAAACGTTTGAGAATTGCTGTTGAATGTCCTGAAAGGATTCAACTCGTGCAAATTTATTCTTTAATAATTTTTCTAAATTTTCAAATTTATTTTCCTTAGCTGCTCTTGGATCATTAATTAGGAAATCTAGAGCTTTATCCCTACAGTTTATTTTCAGAATGACTATTTTCTTTTCATCTGACCATTTTTCTAATTTAGCAACACTATTTATTTGATCAAGAAAGAAATTTACATTTTCAGATAAGTTGCCACTAAATGTGGGCAGAGCAGAAGCTAGGGAAGTTGCCATACCAGTGTTAGATCTACCTTTAAGCTTTGAGATGGATGAAGAAATATAGTTACTTATGTTGCATTACCTTACAATCTGCTATTTCTATTTTAATGATATTGAGATCTACATTATTTTTCACAAACACTGAGCACTCTATCTGATAATTTACATATACGTTTACCAGACATGCATATAAGAGTAGATAGCAAAGTAAAGGTAATTTTTTTAAAAAAATGATTTAGTAATTAATTAGGATCTCCTACAGCTTTAACCATGCATATATCAAATTAGTGATGCAATATAAGTACATTGATACTTAACACTCCTGGATTCCAATCATTCTGAACATTACTTTATCATTAAATACCACAATCCAATGAAATTACTGAAATCAGCTTTTGATTCAAATATCTTAATACTTTCTTTAAATATGCACACATATATAACAATACATATGAGATTGAATTTTTGAATTATCCAAAATAGAATTACTATTTCATGGCATATTACCCATCATTTATCATAAATTTTTTTACAATATAAATCACATGTGTAGCAAATATATTATAGGTCACACATTTTATTTGAATTCTCAACTTGAACTAAATAATTTTAGGTTATTTCTTTTGTCACGGCACCATATGTAGTAAAAATTATTTATATGTAGTAAAAATACTTAAAAAAAGTTATTTCTTTTGTCACGGCACCATACGTAGTAAACATTATTTATATGTAGTAAAAATACTTAAATATTTTAATTTCTTATGTAATTAAAATTGTGTTAATTTCTGTAGGTTATGAGAAATATTGATTATAATTATTCTGGTGTAAAAGTGATAACCAAAATTTTGAATATTAATTTTATCAGCGATGAACCGCGAATAAGAATGAAGAAGTCCAACTATCCAGTATAGGATTAAGGCATGTGATTAAAGTCACGGCACCATATGTTGTGAAAATATTTATATGTACTAAAAATACTTAGATATTTTAATTTCTTATGTAATTAAAATTGTGTTAATTTCTGTAGGTTATGAGAAATATTAATTATAATTATTCTGGTGTACAAGTCATAACCAAAATTTTGAATATTAATTTTATCAGCGATGAACCGCGAATAAGAATGAAGAAATCCAACTACCCAGTATAGGATTAAGACATGTGATTAAGAGTACATCACGTTGTTTCCGCAATAACCCGAATGACAGGGATAAAATATGTGACCTACAGAGGATAGCAAACTAAAGTACTTACCCCAGACGTTGTGATAGTTGAAGAAGAAAATACAAGTTAATCATCTACAATTTACTCTATTTATTTTTCCTATCAAAAATTTTACTGCTGAACTCACACAAATAAAACAAGAAAATTAAATAATCAGATCATAACTATAGTCCTTCTATAAATACAGAACGTCCACTCGTTTAACGATACACTTTAATATCACAATCCTCTTGCATCGCTTTCTATAAATCACGAAAAAACCGTATCGAAAATATATGTAGAGCAGCAATAAACTTGTCTTGAAATTTCTTCTGATTTTGAAGCTTCTACCAGTGAATTAATTTGGAGCAGTGCACCACGTGGCGATAGACAATGGATGAGTCTTAAATTGCACAATGAGATCGTTCATGATTCTTGCTTAAAAAATGTCATTCCATGCTGGATGAATTTTCAGAAACTGCATGTAGAATGAATATATTCAATAAAAAAACTACAGTTGGCTTTCTATAAATCAGAAAACATATCATTGGACTTTTCAGGAGAGTTAAACGTGCATGTTCCAGCGAGGAGGTAGGTGAAGACGCAGTCGGTGAAGAGACAGTCGGTGAAGAGCCAGGCCGAAGCCCGACCTTCACCCTTGAACTCCCAGCAGCGAAGAGGGCAGAAACCGGTCCAACAACTGCCACCAAGGGCTTGGACGAAACGATGACGATTCTTGAAGCGATAGTTTGATGATAGATGACGGCTTGGTAGCACAAATACTATACCTTAATCCAGATACAACTTAATACCATGACTTAATAACAGTTGAATGAATAAATAAATTCTCTATAGACACAGTGAAAGGCTGTAATAGCTATAAAGGTCTGGATTACACTTTGTCTAATGTAATCAAAGTAAATCCTCAATCTTCTTAAGAATTCTTGTACGTAGATCTAATAAAGCGAATGCGGAAATATGGTTTAAAGATCGCTTTTTTTCCAAAACCCTTACCGAGACCCTTAACCGAGAGGTCCGTGGTTCGATTCCTGGCGAAGGCGTCGCTCATTTTTCACACCTCTTGCTTCCAAATAAATCCTAATGACTCTACATAGGCGCCCGAACTTAAAAAGGTAGTTGATGATGATCCTCCACCACCATGATTTGGCGATTGAGTCCCCAAAACCCCAACCGCCCTTTAAAAGGGGGAGTATATAAGGTATTTCTCCCGCTTTCTTCGCATACCTTCGTGGTGTAGTGGTCAGCACGCTCGACGCGTAACCGAGAGGTCCGTGGTTCGATTCGCGGCGAAGGCGTCGCTCATTTTTCAATATTCCTGCTTCAATATCTCTACAGGATAACTAGATAACGAGGCATAACTTGAGTCTACATCAGTATTTCCACCCGCAGGTAAATTGATTATTTGTGGTTTAAACGAGAGAAATATTCAGAAGCAACCACACTGCAGTACTCAGAACTGATATTCAATGCTTTGAAGATATAAAAATTTCGTGAGATATAGAGAGTTGATTTGGAGGCGGTAAGTCGACTTCCAGGATTTAAGTGTCTTGAATTTATTGTAGACGCAAACATATTATTTTAAAGATCCCATACTCAAAAATTTTTATTTTCAGATTCATTTTAGCTGCCATGAACTTAATAAACTGCCAAACATAGCAAACATGAGAATAATAAAAGTAACTCTTAGAAGCAATGATGCCTCAATTGATGCATCCTATAAAGTTGCGCTCGCGTTTATTGTTGCATTACAACGTGTGACGTTGATTACCGTATTTCCCCCCTTGCCTTTTAAAGTTAAGTTCAGGAAATTAAAAAAAAATTGCATAATTTTCCCCTTCCTATGTTACAATAGTTTTTCACTCTGAGAGTTAGTTCATTATAATTATAATTATATATATAATTATAAAATTATATATCATTGATTATTTTTATTGTTATTCATTGTATTAAATTTGTATTGACATTTTTGTGTTAACGTTTAATCCATTTTATTTTCTATTGCATTTATTATGTGAATCTTATTTTTTTGCCGTTTCCTTTTTGATCTACCCTGGCGGGGCAGGTATTCTCACAATTAGTAAGCTTTCCAAACATATGATTTCCCTTACTTCTATTATTTTCATTCAAGATCATTGTAGCTATATGTACTGGTGATGTGTTCGAACTTTTAAAATCATGGTCTTTTTCTCGTATTTTTCCTTTTTCCCTCCGATGCCCTACTAGAGAACTGCGGTCAATTCTCATTCATGTGATGTGTCCCTGAGGCTTTACAGGGTAATTGAGCGCAATATGTCGCGCTGTGTCCGGCTCAATTACCATCAGATATCGGTAGATGTCGGCTCAATATATAACAAATGTTGTAATGTAAATGTTAGTATGCATTTATATTAAAATATAGGCTTCTCTTAAAGAAATAAATTGTAATAGTTACCAGTAGTTTATCCATGATTACTTTTAATTTGTTATGTTCTTACTATAACCGCGTTCTTTGGAAATTAAATTGCCCCCATAATTTTACCTTTTCAATTTTCGGACGAAAATTTTATTTAAGAAAAGGAGGATATTCGAGGCAATACTGTAGGTATTAAATTTTTGATAAAGATGGGATTATTTTAAAATAGAAGTTAAAGGAACTTTATAAAACACATACTTGTAAGAATGATAGTTCCTAACCTAGTAAATTAGTTGCATTCATGTAAAGTTTTGTCGACGCGCAGATTTGTTCCACCTTACTTAGATGGCAGCTTTACGGGTACATTACCTGTAACTGCAATAAATAATTTCCACTCCCTGTGCACAAGCACTTCAAAATCCGTCTAAATACATATTGATCTCATTAGAAGTGGTTTCGCTGGCCGCTATAATTTGTTAATTATGGCCGGCGTTCCGTATATTCTGCCAACAGAGCCTCAATTTCGGCCAACGTTGGGAAAAGGGAGGCTCTCACACCTCCCCTAACCCAGCACTGGTGGCGGGCTTTAAATTAGTGGCGATATTTCTGCTTCTTGAGGCTCACAACGTGACCCAAATAGCCAATGTGAAACCAATGTGAGAAGTGAAGACGAATGGTGTAAGTCAAGAGAAGTTGAAAAGATCACAATATATTTCAGTTGAAAAAGAATTTGCATTAAAAGATTTCTGTTCCTTTTTTTTCATTAAATGCTTAAATTATTTTTTTCAAATATTTTGAAATTAAATTGCATTAGCAAGAAGACGTTCATAGTGCTACTTACATTATTATGTCACCGTAATTACTAAAATAATAATTTTTTTACAGATGTTTCTTTCAGCAAAACACGTTTATACAATCATTTTACTTTTAAACATTTTAATTTAATTGAACTTTTATTATGCTAGAGTATTAAGGATGCATTATCGAATGATTTCTTTCATTTTAATCTCTTAATGTCCTTAAAACATTAATGGGGTACTAAAAAGCAAAACTTACTTTGAATTTTCATGGATGTCTTTCTTATTTCATTAAACCTATTAATTTTTTGGTAATATAAAATTTCATATATGACAAAATAAATGTTAAATCTGATCTTAAATATGTCTTCTAGGTATAACAAATTGTAGTTATATTACTATTACCAGTTTTTCGTTTCAATAATTGTTAAAATGTTCTACTTCGCCCTTTAATTGCTGTATTTTACTGCATTGAGCAACTGATGTTGAAGAGGCTCTGTATTTCTGTAATGTTAAATTTAAATAAAAATTTCGGAATATCTTTTATGGAGTGTTTTTTTTTTTGCATTTTACTAAAAAATAAAATCGCATTAAGCTTCAAATTATTAGCAATTTAAATGTACTACTAAACTGTTTCTTTAAATAACTTTGTAATAACGCTAATATTTAAAAAAAGGACTACTCGTTCCCCCTGGAAACTGCAAGTAAATTAAGTATACAGGTATTTTGCATAATAGCTGAGACTATAATGGTAAAATTAACATGTATGGATACTTGTTATTTACTATATTTATCATAACTGTGAAACGTTAGACTAAAAGGTAATTTAATCATAAAAATTTAAAAAGGACTTTACCGTTTTTCAGTGTCCTTTTTCAAAAGTTAAGGAGTCTGTCTTCCCTCAATTTTCCTGGTCGCAGAACCAAAGTGCTGAGGAGAAAAAAACAATCTTTTCATTGCACAATAGTTCTTAGCTTTTAAAGTCATAATGTTCAATATCAACTTCGTAGCTTAGAGGCCACGAGATTCAAAGTAATTCTGTAGATATATTTATATTTACTGAAATGATCACGTATGTTTTATAATATTAAACAGCAAAAATCAATATTTAAAAATATTTGTAACTTTATAATATTTATAATTGTATGACATTTATAACTTTATAACATTCAAATCTAAATTATCATTACAAAATGGATTTAATTAGGTTTTCACTTAGCGCTTTCATTCGGGAGAGAGAGGAGGAGAAGGAGTAAGAATAAATGTGAGAAAAGAAAGAAGAAGTAAGGCAGACGTTACCGTTTGAAAAAATGACACCGGAAAACTGTAAATGTGTAATGCTGTAACTAAGAGAATGTTCTTTAACTGTTAGAACCTAGTGAATAGCGACTATTCACTAAGTTCTTGTAGAGTAAGTAACAACTTCGAGGAAGGGTTAAAATACCCTTTTAATTCAACTCAAGATATTTACAGACGACCCCTCTTGAGCGTACAAGAAGCCAACACTTTTGGCTTGAACTTAAAATAGAAATTGTAAAATTAAACTAATGCTAAATTGAACTAAACAGCCCAAATTGTACAGAGTTGTTACCGTGTAGTTGGCTCTTACTTAAAAATCACGCGTGTTACCTAACAGGCACGTAATAAGCACGCTCGTAAATTAGCAAGCATTAATTGATACAACCACATTACCCAAAGGCAGAAACGCTCTCTGTGTCTATGGCTGTAGGAAAAAATGTCACCCGGAAAATAAGGAACCGAATGATAGGCACCGGAAAATTAGGAAACGGAAAATAAGTCACCATTCTTTTGCAATAGGAAAAATAAGGGATGCTTAGAAATATCGCCAAGATGGGAGATAAAAGTTTTATCATAGCAACCATACCTGCGGAATAGGGAAATCTTCTGACGATGATTGAAAGAAGATAAGCGAGCTGCTGGCCTCTCCGACGGTAAAAATAGAGGGTTGACCAGCGGGACATGGTCATTAGTGATTGTTCCCCTCGTACCCCATGTAGTTATAGCCTTAAGCTGTGGTTCAAGGGTGAAACATTGTCGCATAACTGAGTGTTAAAAGCAGTATTATAACAAACCGAAATTTAGTCACAGTTTGCGATAAGAATATTACTTAATTTTTAGCTAATTAAGTGTCGCATATTTTTTTTTCTGATTTGATTTTAATTAAAAATAACGTGTTTGCACAGGAAACAATTGCTTAATTTTGCATTTAAGTCTGAATAGGAAAACAAGAAAATTACAGTTATTAAAAATTAAGAGGTTTATTTCAAAATTATATGCTGCAGCTAGCTCAACGTCTTACCCTTAAATCCTCCCTCAAGAGAGCCC
Organism: Stegodyphus mimosarum; assembly: GCA_000611955.2. NCBI lineage: Eukaryota > Metazoa > Arthropoda > Arachnida > Araneae > Eresidae > Stegodyphus > Stegodyphus mimosarum. The sequence continues at coordinate 233,990 of KK114799.1, forward strand.
GCTATAAACCTGCCGGTTAAATTAGAATTTGGCAGGTTTCCCCAAATCCTATTGGCGACATTATTTGGCGAGATTTTAGAGTTCCTTTTTTTCCGTTCCTTATTTTTCGGGTGACATTTTTTCGTTCCTTATTTTCCGGGGGCTTTCTTTCCGTTTCCCTTTTTTTAGGGTGACATTTTTTCCACACACCGTGTCTCTAGCTGTCTAACTGAAGTACCTCAAAACTCAGCTTAAATAGTATTTTCTCCCATATTTTGCATAAATTGTGAAACTGAAAACTCATTCTGGTAGGAAAGCGTAGGTAGGAAAATGAGGAAGTAAAGGAAAGCTGTCTTAAAATAAAAAAAAATAGTAGTAATATAAAGTGAAATCCTAAAAATTCTTTTTTAAGTCCCCTATTTTGGATAAAGCATGAAACTAAAAAGTCATTCTGGTAGGAAAACGAGGAAGTAAAGCAAGCAATCTTAAAAATAAAAATAACTATTAGAAAATAAAGTAAAACCCTACAAAGTTTTTCTTCAAATTTTTTGTATAAACTGCATTTCTGTCTACGGTCCACAAATATGTAGTTAATAACAAATCTCCGTACATGTTAAATGTTTTTATTTCCAATGTCAAGGTACTTAAGACGAACAAAACAACATAATAAAATACATACAAAATTCAGAACTAAAAGTAATTGACCAATGCGCAGTCTCGCAAACCAATATCGCTCAGTCTCAAGATTTTCCATGTATTGCAGTGTACAGCTTAAGATGGTATTTATCTATAATAACGTTGCTGCAAAGTGGGTAGGTTGGACTTGGCAGGGTACTAATGCGAAACAGGTGCGCAGCCAAGCAGGCATGCTCAGTAGTTAGTCGCAATGTCGCTACAGTTGTAGGATGAGGCCAGGAAGGGATACTGCCCGTCTTTAATCAACTCTTCGCAGAAATTATATACACTAAGTCTTGATGGCAGTTAAAGGCTGAAGTGTGTTTAACCTTTCAGCGTTACGGATGGAAAATTCCATATAGAAGACTAGCTTTCGTATTCGCTGCACATAAAAATTTCTGCCAGCTTTTAATGTATCCGATTTCGTGTTGGATGCATCTTTGAAGAAAAGGTATCAAGGTACAAAGTGAGAGAGACATTTTTAATTATAGTCAAGAAAAGCCCGTCTATTCATGACATTTTGAGGAAACTTGCAATTTTAGGGTTAAACCCATAACTCTCGGGGAGAATACGTTTAGCAGTTGGAAATGAAATGCCTTTTATAATCATCTGGGGAGCCTTGGATCCCTTTTTAGCGAGTAGATAGGCTTGTTCATTACCATCCACACAGCAGTAAGCTGGAATCTACTGGAGGGTAGCGTGGATTTCTTTCCTCTTGAGCCGTTGCAAATAAATTCTACATTCTAATACTGTGACGTATTTTGCAGTTTTTATCAAAATAACAGATGAACGTTTTAGTAAATCATAAACTTTATTCTCAATTCACGAAGATAGATAATTTAAATACAGTTTCTAAATATTACAGTTTTACACTCCAGCTTTTTATCACAGTTTCTTCCTCTATCATTTTTTCATACATACGTAAAACTTTTCAGAATTAATCAAATCATTTTTAAATAATAAACTATTACAATACATTTAAAGATGTAGCTGCGGCATCAGTAGCAATAGCCTGAATACCTGCCTTCGAGACAGACAATATCACAACCTTAACAGAAGCCAAATTTATAATCAGAAGTTGTTGCATATCTATCTTAATAGCAATTATCTCACCTACAAAAGCAGTTTCAAAATGCCCGATAGGAATATAAAATACGAATAATCACAAAATACTTCCGCACCAACATTTGGTGAATCTTTTGAACGTGATCCATAGCTGTATATTCTAGGCCAGTCAGATTTCTGATATCGAAGTTTTAAGTCTCCAGTCTCATATAGCACATGATTTCAGGAGGATATTCTTTTTAGGCTAGGCAATAAAGTTCCTAACGAGTATTTATTTAGATCCTGTATCTCGCCATCTAGATTAAAGGTAGGGTGCTATTCCAGAACTCTTTGGACAAAGCTAAGTTGATCTTTAAATTCTTGGGTCTAGAATACAGTTACATGATAAATGTTAGCATTATGTTCTTGAATGCTATGAAAAATATATGCAGTAAACTTAAAGTACTTCTAGTTTCCAGAGTTACAGTCTTATAATTTAATTTTTGCTATTTCAAACGAAAATATGTAAATACATTATTTCTTCTTCAAATTTGTTGTCGAATTTCGTGTGATTAAAACTTGTTATATATGTGATAGGATTTACAATGACATTTAAAAAAATATTTTTACACTAGTGTTTAAAGTTTGTAAGGATTTTAAGTTCACTAACGTTTATTTTATTTTAAAACTTTACTACCATCTCTTATTTCCACTTCCAGAATTAACTCGTGAATATGTTTATGCAAATTGCTCTTGCTAACGCTTAAGTATTTAAGTTGTGGCTTTTTGCCAAGAGTAGAAGGAAGGAGAGAGAGCCCTCTTGCTACGAATCCTCACGCGAGCTCGCCATCATTTACTGTCCGCCTTTAAGGCCAGACCTTTAACCCTCTTGAAAGTTAAATACGTATTGTAGTTTTCCACAGTTTGCGTACTACAGACGTAGTAATTTAGAAGGCCAGCCTTAGTGCTAGTCATCTGTGTAAGATATTAAAAGTTAGCTCTTATTTAAATTTTAGTTAGTTAGTAGTCTTATATTCTTTTACATTCAGACCACAAGTGGTTGGTCTTTGTATCCCGAAGTTCGGGAACGTATGTAAAATCGATAAGCAAATAAAGGGTAGTTTGAAACCTCCTTATCTTTGTTGTATCTTCTACACACGCAGGAACATAGCTTTCAGTAAGCTCCCTGTTTCTACTCAGGACTACAGTTATGTTTGCGAAATCAGTTAAAAGAAACGCAAGTCTTGATAAGTTTACGCAAATGCATGAAAATCGATTGTTTGTTCACAAACACAATTTAAATATCATCATTCGAATAATGATGAGAAGTTTCAATAAATGAAATTTGTAGTCACATAAAGCATATACATTTCATATCTTCTTATCCCAGACAGAGAAGAAGAATTTCTATATCTGCGCCTGGAAAGTTTTAATGTTTGCAGTAAATGAAATATATCTCACGCTTAGAAAATAGCAATTTTGTATATGCTCTTATTTTTAAATGTCATATTCACAAGCACTTTCAGAAAAGAACTTACTATTTGCTTATACTTCATGATCATCAATATGAAAATGATTTCTTGTACTTTATCAGTTTATGAAATATATATTTAAATGAAAGTAAAATAATACTTTTTCATTCGCAAAGGTTAAAAATGCATGTGCCAAAAGTCTCATAGTTGAAAATCCATATATTCATAATTCCTTTTACTTTTCACATTCTGGGATAACAGTCTTTTATTGAATCATTTTACACCTTAAGTGTTCCTGTCCAGCACACAGCCAATTCGAAATAAAACTGAAGATTTCATCAGTAAAGATACCATTTGAAATAATGAAATAATAGCTGTAAATTTGTGCAACAGAATATTATGTTTAAAATACTTAGGAGATACGAAATCGAAATGCCAATAGAGTAACTTTGAGACATTTGAGACAAAGCAACAGGCTTTAAGTTACCGGATATGCAGTTCAGAAACGTTCTATATCAGGGTATGAAACTGTTTGATATTATAAGCTTATAATCGAAATTTCATAGTGTACACGAAATTTTCAGATTCATGGATTTAATCGTCATTTAAGTTATGGTAGAAATAAAATTTGTCGGTAAATGCAAAGCAGTTCAACTCTTGCTGCCGCATAATTCTAGTATGAAGCCGAATTAATTTCGCTCCAAGATGTTACATAGATTTGCGCCACAGAATCTTACGATATCGCAGTTCTACTATCCCTAATTGTTTATTAACTGCGCATAACAGTTTTATAATATATGTAGATGATATTTCGCTTCCCAGAAACTATCATCGTGGTTCTTTCTAGCCTGTTAATGAATAAATATATCTGTGACCTGCGCAATTGTACACATAATAATGACCTCTCTATTAACAATAACCAAAAGCTATAGTTTAACATCAAATGCTGCTATGAATGTTGATGTCAGATGTTTTCCTATTATATATAACTACCCAGAAAGTCCATGCAAAAACCAGTAGTATCCGTCTGTACCTTCAGTACTATTACATTCGAAGATCAGGAATCTGAAATATTAGCATATTTATATTGACACCACCCAGCAATACAGCATAATCAATACTAAGTAGAAAAGACCAATAAAATATTTTCGCCAATCATCACAGAAGGCTCAAAAATTGATAATGGAGTCCAATTTGAATATGTATTCTTTGATTCATCGCAACAATCAACAGAATTTAGTCAGTCTCCTTTTCTCAAACAATAATACATGACAGTCAAAACGGTTACGCATATTACATTTTCGGAAACTATGGAAATTCGAAAATACATATTAATGGCAAACTGCATCAATGGAAGACAATCCTATTCGATTACAAGTGATAAGTCATTTGAAATTTCAGTTGTAGTCTAGTCTGTTAGATTTAAATTCCATTCATTTGGCACAAAATGAAGATGAATGTTTCCTATGCAGAACAAGTTTTTATGAGTGAGGAATACTCTGCAGTGCAAAAGTTTGATTGCGATACCATCTCTCTTTACACTCTTTGTTGATGATTAGAGCATTTTATTTCTGACGTTGTAGATTTTATCCGAACTCAAAAACAGGCCACATCCCAGTTTTTCCCAGTTTCTCGAAAGTTACCAAGCGGATTCTTAAAATTTAATGTTAAAAAGTCTGATTCGGATATCACATGACTTTCTTGTACGGCGTATTAAATTATACACATTTTTTGCTGCATTTCATTTAAACCTATTTCTTGGAATTAATCTAACTTAAATTATCTTTCAAGGCAAGTTGAAAATGACATAAAAAATTCCAAATTTTGAAATTAAATATCCGGATTAATTTGTGTCGTACGGGAGCGAAACTTCCTAAAATTTTACGTTTTCATACCACGTATAAACATTTTCCAAAACATACATATAAGAACGGGAAGGCTGCGTTAAAAGCTAGATTTCATTATTTGTCGAAAAGTAATTTTTTTTTAAATTTAGCATAGCTAGATCATGAATATTTTCGATATAAAATACTTCTTTAACAGAACGTATACGACTACGACCAACGACTCAGAAAGTAAATGCTGGATAAGAACTTTTAAGCCAGGTTAGAGAGTGGGAAGTTATTATATATATGTATATGCTTTGCACTGCTAATTGCAATAAAAAAGTGCCCAAACTTAGATGTTATAGCAATCCCACAACATGTAGATTTTCAACGTTTTACGGCAAATCTGTTTTGAGTTATGCGAGATACATGCATACGTATGTGCAGACTCATAAGAAGGTCCCTTTTGAATCAGTTTTCAACCGGTTTTTTAAAAACGAGTAATTTATTCTGTCTATTCGTACAGATGTCATGCAAAAAATCCTGCAAAAGGACTCGGGAACGGTCGTCAAAATGGATATTTCCATTGATATATGTTACCCGAAAGTGTTCGCGATTACAATACTTTCTTTATCCGTTCAAGGAAGTAAAAATGCTTCAATAATATTAATGGTTCAACTGCTTTAAAAGTCAAGGTTTAAAGCGTAATATGTAATTCTTTAAACGTTTCAACAGATTTATATATGTTCAGTTGTAAGGTTTTAGTTAAACTAACAAAGTTTTATTTTAATTTAAATCTTTCTATCTCTTCTCTGTTTCAACTTCCCGTCAGAAGAAGCGCGCGTTTTCAGCTTATGCTAATTTGAAGTAGAGCCAAGTACTATTTAAACCAGAGGTAGAAACTTTTCAATGTGAGAGAGCTTTTAGTCTCAGATCACGGTCATTCTGTTCGACGTTCGCCTGACCAGCTAGCAGCTAAAATTATAAGCCATAGTGCTTACTACGTGATTGCTTATTGAAATAAATTGAAGTGCGTTAGTATTAGTATTTCTTGCTACGCACCAGTTAGTTAGAGGCCAACTCCGCGATTTGCTCTGTGAGCAAAGTTTAATTAAATTTCTATTTAGTTTTAGTATCAAATTTATCTGATTGTTAAGTTAGGCCCAAGTGTGGTCTTTTACTTTCTGTATCCCTCCCGAGTTGGGAAGTGTGTAAATGATATTGATTTAATAAAAGAGGATTTTAAATCCCTTTCAAGTGCAGTTATTCTTCAGCACAGTATCTACACCAGAACAGAGCTGATTTCAGCACCCTGTTCCAGATCAGGACTTTAGGACTTTAAGGAGTCACTGCAAAATGTTTGCCAAGCACATGCACAGAACACTCAGTCCTGGCACAGTATTCATAGTTCGACTAGTAAAAAAGTGGAGGTCTGTGCTGCTTTTCAAATCTATTTGCCCATCCATACCATGGTTCCCTCACCTTTGTACCGATTCCCTTTTACGGATGTTTTAAGTGCAGATTGCTTGTGTTTTGTTCCCTCCAGATTGCATCACGTCTGAAATCCTCACCATACAAAAACTGAACTCATCATTAAAGAGAATTCGGTTCCAGCCCGTGGTATCACGTTCAATGATGTTGATCTCTGCAACAACTGCAAGCGAATGCGTATCAATCCCTTAGTTTATAGGAAGCAAATCAAGGAATTCCTTGCATACAACCATTTTTTACAGAACCTGTCACTCACCATATATCAGGACAACCGCAGTCCTTCTCGTTACCTCGAACTACCTTGCAGTCTGAGCTGATGTCAGTTGTGTATTTCGCTTAACATTCGTTGCCAAGTAATTGTCCTGAAAACCTGTTGCGGCAAGTTCTGACCCTGAGAAGGCTGTCTTCGTGCATCACTAATGTCTTTAAACCGTTTCCAGATTCTTGAAAGATGCCTTTGAGTACCTTTAAATCTTAAAGGACCTACGCCAGGGTTTGCCCTCCTTCCATCCTCGCTGTTTCGCTCCTTTTCTCATAATCCGCCAAATACTTTCTCAATGATATTTTCTAGCTTCTACACCCAAACTCAGCTGTTCATGCTCTTTTACTAACATGCCAACAGAATGAGCATAAAAATCTGCATATTTCTCTGTAGCTAAGGTGAATCGCATTGAACTGTGTGATAACATTTATAAGGTATTTCTTCCACCATTTTAGCATGTCTTTGTGGTGAAATGGCCAGCATTCTCAGCGTGTATTCGAGAGGTCAAGTCTCGCCGAGGGCATTCCTCATTTTTCACGTTTTTCAGCATAAAAGGTCCTAATGTCTCCCCACACTGATCTTGAGCTGTCAACCAAATATGTTTCGATCGACTTATCTTTTCAAATTTAAAATGAAGCACTTTTTTATATTTAGTCTTTTAATTTTTCCAGACAGTATTTTATTTCCATGCCAGCACACACACAAAAGAAGTGTTTCTTAATTGGCCAGTGTTTCAGAGGAAAGTGAAATTATTTAACTAATAAAAGTTGTGAGGTCTAATGAAACTGTTTACCCTAAATCAGTAGTTAATTGCAATAAATTACTGAATACCTCTTGACTATCGCAGAGAGAGAGAGATAAAGTATATTTATAACAGATGACGCTTCATGATGAAAACGAAATAGATTTTTTTAATGTGATAATGCTTTAATAGAGAAAATTTGCATCTGTGGGAGATGTAAAAGCTCAAATACAACAAGAACCAACTGAAAATAAAAAAGGTACCATGCTAATTTCGATAATACAGAAGAGAATTTCGCTTTTAGAATGAAATCAAAATGTTATAAATCATCAGATTATTCTGCGATCAAATGGCTCTGCAATCTATTATAATATTGCCCGTGAACAACTCAAGTTTTATATCTTTTATAATAGCTTTAAATTTTAGGCAGTCTAAATGTCTTGTATATTAATTCATGTTTCTCAGAGTTCCTTGACTAGAAAATCTTCTTAACTTTTGCATTGATAGTACTACAGCTATATAGATCATTAGGCATTTTATGTATGGCAGTCAGCTCCAATATGTACTTCAAAATTGATAATATTAAAAAAATAATGTATTAGGAGGGAAATTTAAATAAAAAATTTGAAAATTATGAAATTTGGTTTCATCAGGAACAGGTTAATGAGACATGTTTTCTTCAATCATTTTTTTCTTGAAAAATTGTTTGAATGTATTTTCATGGTAAGTGTATAATTAGGTACAATTAACTGGTTAAGGATGATTAATTTTATAGTATCTTGCAGCAAAATTAGTAAGTTGATACAATTAAGCTATTTCGTTAAATTACCAATTAGCAGTTAAGTAACCTTAGAGATTATCACATGAACATTTGCTCCGTCTACCTTATTAAAAGCTTCACAAATCAAGTTAAAAGGTTTAAACTAATTTATTTACTATTATAATATTGATCTGAAGATTACGAAAATTCAAAGGTTAACAGAAACTAAAGTACCACTAGCTTACAGGTATCTAGAACACACATTCAGTTTAAACCGGACGCAAATCACGAAAAGAGTACACTAAGTTGAACCCTTGTTTCCATTAAATGTTCGCGAAATAGTAGCGGCTCGACTGTGTTTAAGCAGTTAAATCAAGAAAGCAGAGTGATGGTCAAATTTTCTGCCAAGCTCTTTTAAAAAACTCAAGAGTACTGAGCATATTTATACTTATTTATCTAGTAAAAGGTTATGAAGATTTATTGAAAATAAAGCCAGACCAATAAGATAATTGGGTTAACATGAAATATAAAAACTTCACGAGTTTGACAACATATATGACAGCATTGATATAAACTCATACAAATGGAAAGACTATAACATTAATCCCAGCTAATAAAGTCTTTTCCATTACACCAATACAAGTTTTGAATTTCAGATGTTCGAATTTTATATCCATCGAAATTCGTAATACCCCATTAGCAGTTATTAGGTAACGCCCTCACACCTCAATAAAGTAATTTAGAGCTCCAGATTTCGGGATCTCGATTCTCAAGGTCCTTTTACAAAGGACAAAAAATCTCGTATTTTCTAAAAACTATTATACTTACGTGGTTTTATTTAAATCGATCTTTTTTTTTATCTGAAGTAAAATCCTGATATAAACTTCAGACCTACTTGCGCCAAGCCGATTTTCATTTTGAAAGTTTGCACACATATCTCTTTCAATGACAAGCAATTATTCATCGAGTTTGAGTTAATTAACGCTTTCGGAGTGGAATCTCGTTAAATGACTCTCTGTAACGTTGGCTTTCTCTTACTATATGTACTAATGCTGGTAAAACAATTTACAGGCCTTTAAGAGTAAATTACATTGCACTTTATACTAAAAATTTAAAAGAAAACACAAAAAGTATTTTTGAATTGACCAAAAATACAGTAGAGAGTTAAAAGAATATATATATTAAAACGATCTTGTTTGTATATCACTAAAAATTAACCACGTGCCGCTTTCCCTTCATAAATATTGTACTAGTTGGTAATATATATTCTTTAATAATGAAAAATATTTAGTATTTTGAATGAAGTCATTTGAAGTAGCTGATAACTCTAGCCTTATTATGCATGAGTGAGTATTTTAAGATTTAACATTATTATGCAGTGTACTATATATATATATGTATTTCTAAATGCATAGAAACTGATATTTTTAATTATTTTTTCTGAGCTATCTTTCACTTAATAATTTAATTCAACAAATAACTGTGTTTTATTAATTTATGAACCTATTTAGCTAACTAATTTTTAAACCAAGGAAATATACACTCCTATCATTACATAGCAAATAGATTGAAACATCTGCACTCAACTCGTCACCATATAAATACCAGCTGCATTTGATACAATTGTCTTATGAACATCGCACGTTTTAGCTTTTAATCATATATGAACAAACATGTTATAAAAATGTTTTGGTAGCTATGAAGTGTATTTTTAACCTTGATTACATTTTGTTAAAGAAAAGAAATGTCATAAATTTTGAAGAGATACAATGATTGCTAAGTTAGGCCTGAGTAGTACATATTCTTTATTTATGTCTTCTTCATGCAAAGTATTATAATTTCCAGCTTTTTAAAATTTGAGAGCAAAAATCTTATTTTACCACATGTAACATTTTACTTTACATCACCATTACTAATTATAGGACCATTTAGTAGACACGTAATTATGAGAAGATTAAGGTCAGATGATTCTTCACCGTAATCGTAACATTATAATCCGAAAAGGTTTAAATAAAATAATTAGATTAATACAGCAAACCCTCATTTGCATGAATGCCAAGGGACTGAAAAGTTAAGGGTTCCCGTTAGAAACGTTCCTTTTGATCGGGACACAAATTTTATTTTTGGAATAATTTTTCCTCCACAAGAACTATTTACAGTATACAGTTACGTAAGTACTACAATATATTATGCATGTCGTCAAAGAAAAAACTAAGTACTACATTAATTACTGGACCGTAATTTGAAAAGAATGTACTCGAAAAGCTTTATGATGAAAACTTCCTGTATATTGTTCTGCTGTAGACGGGAGCGAAAATGGATCGTAATATCACTGCCAAATGTATTCGTGGCTTCGGCAAAACTAGCAGCCAATTCAGCCGTTACAGTAAAACGTTCTAAAGTGTACATGCGGGTAACACATACTGGTGTGTTGGTGGAATGATATTGTTCTCTTCACTTTCTTTTGATGACATTTCTTCCAGCTCAGACACACAAGTATTTGTACATCAGATTCCACTTCATTAACAAACTCCATAGAACTAACACTATAAGGTTTCTCCTTCAATCTCTTGACTTTCTTCGTGAGCATAAACTGTGAAACCGTATGTGGAGGACAGTGAGCAAATCTAGGCTGTGTCCTTTAGTGTTGAAGAACTACAAAGTCAGAAAGGAGGGTTTAAAGTGACCCTTTAATTCAAATAATTACAACTCTCCAACTTGAGAGTAAGCCACTACTTGGGCTGAACTAAAATAATATGAAATAAAGTGTGTTAACAGATCAAATAAACTTAACTTTAAGTAGGACGACGAGGGAAGCCTAACTCTTAGTGAAATGCAATAAATGCGAATTTCACTAGCAAGCACTAGTAATTGCAATTTGCCTATGCCGGCGAACTTTCAGTAGACAGAGGAAATCTTTGCGCGCACAGCCTTACGGCGATAAATCCAAGACTCTGATTTTTCCCCTCGTTAACTCCTGCCTTTTAAACTGCTATCAGATATATGCGATTTGTATAAATATCTCGCTCGCGCTAAATTCGGGCAGCAACTGAAACTTTGAGATATCGATAGAAAAGTTCAAACTAAAAATAATTTGGTTAATTAAAATAATGAATGCTACATAGTTGCTCCCAGAATTTAGTAGTCTGAAACTAACTAGCCTAAAATCGGCTTTTAGTGAAGATGCTAAATTCTAAATCTAAAGTTTCCTTCCAATTCACCGTCCTTTACAATTGTAAGTTTAAATTTAGTTTAAATCTCTGTTTGTGTCTTAGATATTTTAACATAGAATATCCTTTTTCTTCTTCACATCAAAAAGATCCATCAGGAATTTGGCTTGACTGACATTAGTCTGTTATACAACATTCCCTTCCTCTGATGCTTCCCGTAACGACTTTTATTCGCGCTTTAGGTATTCGCGTTTTTTAAATTTCTATAGCGCTTTTCGCCAAAAGCATTCATTTTACACTCATTCATTTTTAAAACTTCCCCCTTGTTCTCTGGCCAAATGTGGTGTTTGTGAAAAACACGCAGTTTTACTTTGTCAAGTGTTCACAATTACCACCTGACTTCAATTCTATTGGGGTTAATTTTTCGACTTTCAAGACCTCGGACCTTCCCTAAAACAAATCTTAAATGCCCTGAGGTTCTAACATAAAATGAACTTTAAACTTTTGTGTGAAATACAACATTCCTTTCCTCTGATGCTTTATGTAACGACTTTTATTCGCGCTTTAGGTATTCGCGTTTTTTAATTTCTATTAGCGCTTTTCGCCAAAAGCATTCATTTTACACTCATTCATTTTTAAAACTTCCCCCTTGTTCTCTGGCCAAATGTGGTGTTTGTGAAAAACACGCAGTTTTACTTTGTCAAGTGTTCACAACTACCACCTGACTTCAATTCTATTGGGGTTAATTCTTCGACTTTCAAGACCTCGGATCTCCCCTAAAACAAATCTGAAATGCCCTGAGGTTCTAACATAAAATGAACTTTAAACTTTTGTGTGAAACCAGAGAACACTACATACCACATTCAAACATTTTCAATTGCATTTATACATATAATTCATTCTTTCAATCTTCAATTCAAAATTTCTTTAAATGCAAATTGCGTTAAATAACACTTATATATTCAATTTCTAATTTAGCGCGCTTTACGCTTTTACATTACATTTTAATTTTAACTTGTGTATCCTTTAGGCTTTTCCAAAATATTCGATATTCACAAAACCAGTGCTTAAGGCTTACATAAAATCATGCATTACATAGATAACAGTTTTACATTAAATACATTCATTATTTATACATAGAAATACAATACAACAGTTTTGCGATACAACTTACGTACTAGTTGCTTTTAATTAACACAATTCAATTTCCTGTTTACAGAGAGTCTTTTGACTAAAATCGATGAATCCCATGTTCTGGATTACAAAGAACATTTCACGAATAGTCTCACAGTTTCTGAATTGAACTCGAATTTCAACTGAAAACTCGAATTTCTTCTGCTGCATGTTTAACTTGTTCCTTCAAGCGTGTCCTTTACGCTTTCGGCAACCCGATAACCGGCCTTTGACTCGGGTAACTTCCCTTTTAAATCTGCAACTTGCACTTAAATCAGAAACATAACTGTGTGAATTTAAAAGAAAATAAAGAATCTACTTATCATTCTGCCAGTCTGTTAGGCGTTTTTTTGTCCATTCCTGAAAGGTTGGATATACTGTAGCTTGGGCTATTCTTTGTTTGGTACTCCTAGATTGAAACTCTGGGCCTGCCTTTCGTTTGGTCAATCTCCTTTCCTCCACAAATACCTTGTTGGGACGAATGGTGGGTGGCGCTTTCCGTTTTTGCTGAAGTCCCCGCTCCCTCTCCAGACTGGCTCGTTCCTGCTCCTGCACTCGTAGGCTCCTTCATTATGGATTGGCACCTTCGGCGGCTCGCTTCTCGATGTTCGGTTCCCTCCGTAGTGATGGAGCTTTCGTAGTATTTTCATTTGGAGGTTTCTTCCTCAAATGCTTTGGTCACTGAGACTGTTGCTTAGTGTTTTTCTTTCTGGGGTGGTCTTTTCTTCGGCTGCGGCTTCCTCTCTTCTAGTAACCTCCTTTTCAAACTGGGTTCTTTTGTTGTTGAGGGACCTGGTTGGGGCTCTTGAATCTTAGAAAAATTCTGTGAGGCTGGACCCTGTAAAAAGTCTTTTAAGATATTATTATTAGCTCTTCGATAATAACGTTTTATTTGGTCGAAATTTGCCACAGTCTCTTCTCCCTTCTCATTCTTTAAATATGCACGGCATTCAACTATTCTTGTAATTTCAAAAGGGCCATGCCATCTTGGGCAAAATTTTGCGACCGAATCTTTTGCTGCGCATGAAAGTGCATGGGCCTGTTTCAACACCTCCTCCCCCACTTTATATTCTACGGTTCTTCTTTTTGAATCATAGTAATGTTTCTGTTTCTTTTGCGCTTCCCGGGAGCACTTTTCTGCCTCCTTTAACATTTTTTCTATTTCACCAATTTGAAATTCCGGCGCTCTATCTTTCACATAAAATAATTTATCTAAGGGGGTCATTATCTTCCTGCCCAAAAACAATTCGGCGGGGGATTTCTTCGTTGTCTCGTGCTTAGCCGTTCTGAGGGCGAATGCAAATTCTTCGACGCAGTCATCCCAGTTAGAATGGTGCTTTTGCACATAATTTCTAATCAATTTTACAATATTCTTATTTACCCGTTCCGCTATATTTGATTGTGGGCGGTAGGGTACCATTTTCATATGCTTAATGCCCAACTTGTCACACATCATTTTAAATGTACTGCTTACAAACTGGGGACCATTATCGCTAATCACCCTCGCTGGACATCCATATCTTAAAATATATTTGTTCAAAAACGAATCTGCAACGACTTTTGCTGAAGCCCGCTTAAGTGGTATCAACTCAACCCATTTACTGAAATGATCCACAATGACTAATAAAAATCGTGCCTTATTTACATGACTCCTGGGGTAGGGGCCTAAGAGGTCAATACCAATTTTTTCATTGGGGAACCTAGACTCAATACTAGTTAATAACCCGGCCGGACGGAAATTTACGTCATTATTTATCTGACACGTGTGACAAGTCTGGCAGTAACTTTTAACTATCTTTTGTAATTGCGGAAAATATACCGCCTCGCGTACGCGTTGTGTCGTTTTCCTTATACCAAAATGGCCGAGACAGGCGTATCGTGGAGCTCTTGCAAGATACTTAAAATTAATTTGGCCCGGATTCACTATTTTGATTCGTAACTTTAGTATAAAATAAGAGACCATCAATGATTTCATAGTTCTGTGCTCTGCTTCTTATGGCATTAATGTCTATATGCTGGAAGTTATCTGGGTCTTTTAAATAATTATAAATATTTCCGAATTCGGGATCCCTAGCAATTTCTTCTATTACAGTCTCTCGAGAGTCAATGACCTTTGCCTGAAGCATCGCTATTTTTACTTTCTCGCCGTTCTCACCTGAAGACCAAGCAAAACGAACTCTATTTCTTCTCAACTTTAACAATGGTTCAGCAATTTCTGCAAAATTTTTAATAAAAATTCTATAATAT
>KL814301.1:0-10679 GCA_000611955.2 Stegodyphus mimosarum
TGCTTATTTGTTCATTTTAATTGGTTCAAGTGCAATGGGAGTTGATGGAGCTTCAGGAGTATTTGGTAAGTTGTACCCAAACTGCATTATGTTATATGCTAATATTAAAGTGTCAAACAATTTTTGAAATGCGTATGCTTAGGCAAAATGTACATCTTGTTCGATATTTTCCGCTTATCCTTGGAAGGAAGAGTGGTTATTTCAATAGTACTAGACATTTCTGAGTTAATGCAGGAAAATAAATTTTTCTCATACAAAAATATTATACAGATCAGTGGAAATTTAGTGCAGTTAAGGATAAAAACAATGAATGAATTTTAATTATTTAAAATTCCTACCTTTCTGCGTTGACAGAACGGGAAATCACGCATATATTTAGTTTATAAATTTGCTAAGCTTCCTGAGTATCTGGTATCGTTTCTGATAATTTGGCAAAACATCAACTCTAATTGATCGTTTCTCATGTCTTCGAGATTTATTCTTAATAAATAGAATCATGTGAATCACTAGAAAACTGAAACTTTAAAAGAGAAAACTTTTGCTTATTTCTTCATTTTAGGTAGTTCAAGTGCAATGGGAGTTGGTGGAGCTTCAGGAGGATTCGGTAAGTTGTACTCAAACTGCATTATGTTATATGCTAATATTAAAGTGTCAAACAATTTTTGTAATGCGTATGCTAAGGCAAAATGTACATGTTGTTCGATATTTTCCGCTTAACCTTAGAAGGAAGAGTGGCTATTTCAATAGTACTAGTCATTCTGAATTAATGCAGAAAAAAGGATTTTTCTCATACAAAAACATTATACAGATCAGTGGAAACTTAGGGCAGTTAAGGATAAAAATAATGAATGTATTTTAAATATTTAAAATTCCTACCTTTCTGCGTTGACAAAACGGGGAATGACGCATATATTCAGTTTATAAATCTGATACGCTTCCAGAGTATCTGGTATCGTTTCTCATCATTTGGCATAACATCAACTCTAATTCACGTATTTCAGGTCTTCGAGATTTATTCTTAATAAATAGAATCATGTGAATCACAAGAAAACTGAAACATTAAAGAGATAACTTTTGCTTATTTCTTCATTTTAGGTGGTTCAAGTGAAATGGGAGTTGGTGGAGCTTCAGGAGGATTCGGTAAGTTGTACTCAAACTGCATTATTTTATATGCTAATATTAAAGTGTCAAACAATTTTTGTAATGCGTATGCTAAGGCAAAATGTACATGTTGTTCGATATTTTCCGTTTATCCTTGGAAGGAAGAGTGGCTATTTCAATAGTACTAGACATTTCTGAATTAATGCAGGAAAAAGAATTTTTCTCATACAAAAATATTATACAGATCAGTGGAAACGTAGAGCAGTTAAGGATAAAAACAATGAATGAATTTTGCATATTTAAAATTCCTACCTTTCTGCGTTGACAGAACGGGAAATCACGATCATTTGGCTTAACATCAACTCTAATTCATCGTATTTCAGGTCTTCGAGATTTATTCTTAATAAATAGAATCATGTAATCACAAGAAAACTGAAACATCAAAAGAGATAACTTTTGCTTATTTCTTCATTTTAGGTGTTTCAAGTGCAATGGGAGTTGGTGGAGGTTCAGGAGGATTCGGTAAGTTGTACTCAAACTGCATTATTTTATATGTTAATATTAAAGTGTCAAACAATTTTTGTAATGCGTATGCTAAGGCAAAATGTACATGTTGTTTGATATTTCCCGTTTATCCTTGGAAGGAAGAGTGGCTATTTCAATAGTACTAGACAATCTGAATTAATGCAGGAAAAAGAATTGTTCTCATACAAAAACATTATACAAACATTATACAGATCAGTGGAAACTTAGGGCAGTTAAGGATAAAAATAATGAATGAATTTTAAATATTTAAAATTCCTACCTTTCTGCGTTGACAAAACGGAGAATGACGCATATATTCAGTTTATAAATCTGATACGCTTCCAGAGTATCTGGTATCGTTTCTCATCATTTGGCATAACATCAACTCTAATTCATCGTATTTCAGGTCTTCGAGATTTATTCTTAATAAATAGAATCATGTGAATCACAAGAAAACTGAAACATTAAAAGAGATAACTTTTGCTTATTTCTTCATTTTAGGTGGTTCAAGTGAAATGGGAGTTGGTGGAGCTTCAGGAGGATTCGGTAAGTTGTACTCAAACTGCATTATTTTATATGCTAATATTAAAGTGTCAAACAATTTTAGTAATGCGTATGCTAAGGCAAAATGTACATGTTGTTCGATATTTTCCGTTTATTCTTGGAAGGAAGAGTGGCTATTTCAATAGTACTAGACATTTCTGAATTAATGCAGGAAAAAGAATTTTTCTCATACAAAAATATTATACAGATCAGTGGAAACGTAGCGGAGTTAAGGATAAAAACAATGAATGAATTTTGCATATTTGAACTTCCTACCTTTCTGCGTTGACAGAACGGGAAATCACGCATATATTCAGTTTATAAATTTGCAACGCTTCCAGAGTATCTGGTATCTTTTCTGATAATTTGGCACAAAATCAACTCTAATTCATCGTATTTCAGGTCTTCGAGATTAATTTTTAATAAACAGAATAATTTGAATCACAAGAAAACTGAAACATTTAAAGAGATAACGTTTGCTTATTTGTTCATTTTAGGTGGTTCAAGTGCAATGGGAGTTGGTGGAGCTTCAGGAGGATTCGGTTAGTTGTACTCAAACTGCAATATGTTATATGTAAATATTAAAGTGTTAAACAATTTTTGTAATGCGTATGCTAAGGCGAAATGTACTTGTTCGATATTTTTCGCTTATCCTTGGAAGGAAGAGTGGCTATTTCAATAGTACTAGTCATTCTGAATTAATGCAGAAAAAAGGATTTTTCTCATACAAAAACATTATACAGATCAGTGGAAACGTATGGCAGTTAAGGATAAAAACAATGAATGAATTTTAAATATTTAAAATTCCTACCTTTCTGCGTTGACAGAACGGGAAATCACGCATATATTCAGTTTATAAATTTGCTACGCTTCCAGAGTATCTGGTATCGTTTCTTATCATTTGGCATAACATCAACTCAAGTTCGTCGGCTTTCGTGTCTTCGAGATTTATTCTTAATAAATAGAATCATTTGAATCACAAGAAAACAGAAACATTAAAAAGATAACTTTTGCTTATTTCTTCATGTTAGGTGGTTCAAGTGCAATGGGAGTTGGTGGAGTTTCAGGAGGGTTCGGTAAGTTGTACTCAAACTACATTATGTTATATGCTAATATTAAAGTGTCAAACAAATTTGTAATGCGTATGCTAAGGCAAAATGTACTTGTTGTTCGATATCTTCCGCTTATCCTTGGAAGGATGAGTCGCTATTTCAATAGTAATAGACATTTCTGAATTAATGCAGGAAAAAGAATTGTTCTCATACTAAAACATTATACAGATCAGTGGAAACTTAGGGCAGATAAGGATAAAAATAATGAATGAATTTCAAATATTTAAAATTCCTACCTTTCTGCGTTAACAGAACGGGAAAGGACACATATATTCAGTTTATAAATCTGCTACGCTTCCAGAGAATCTGGTATCGTTTCTGATCATTTGGCATAACATCAACTCTAATTCATTGTCTTTCATGTCTTCGAGATTTATCTCTACATATAATAAAACAAAGAGTCTGTGTGTTCTTTCGTGTTGCGAGTAAGCTAATAGACCCAGGGCCACGAAATTTGGTACATTGGGGTATCTACACAAGATCCAGTGCACCTCGAAGCCATTTTTTCGAAATTCGAATTAGAATTGTTTTTATTTTATATTTTCTGACCAAATCGTGTCATTTTGAGGCACAATGGGCCACAGGAAAGCGAAATTTCACTCTATACATTTCATTTCTACATCGTCGTGAAGGGTAGACACTTAGCTATTTTACGAACTTAAAATAAATTTCGTATATCAATAAATCGATTAAATACGAATTTATTTAGGAAGGTAAGCCTAACACCTTTTCAGCGGAATTTTTTTTTAAAAAACACTTATTTTAAAAAATGTGGTGTTTATTTTCTTTTGAATTTTGGACACGTTGAACATTAAGCCTTTCGGCTCCTTTTAAAAAAAGAATTTTGGAAAAATAATAATATTTTGTATTTTTTTAAAATTTTTTAACTGAAGCTTCCGAATACACTTCTCACATCTCAGATATTTTAAAATGTAGTTTTGGCAACAATTTTCCTTTCTTATCGTTGTTGATAGATTTTTGATGAAATTGCTCATTTTGAATAGTTTTATTCTTTAAAATTTCGGTTTGGCAAAAATTTTTCATCGTATTTCTTATGTTAATGTTTTTAAGAGACTAAAAATTTTAAGAAATTAAAAAGTCATTTCTTTTTGCAACGGTACATTGTTCAATTACTTTATTAGAATAATTAACATTTGTATCAAAGGATATTGTATATTTCATTGTAATATTATGTTTTAATTATATATGTAGGAATACGGGATCAAGAACACGAGATAAGTATAAAGTAAATTTATTACGAAATTACTAGTATGATTGAAAGATGATAAAAGATGGGATGATAACATGATAAACTAAGGATAACCCCACGACTAAGAATAGTCCACGAATTGTTCATGCAATAATCAACAGTTCACAGTTTGGCTTATGTTGTTGAATCTCGGGAATAAGATCAGGATTCACAAATGCTGGTGGGTTCTATAACAACAACTGAGACATCATCCCTCCTCCAACTTCCTGGAAGGCAAGTCAACCTCAGCTTACAGAGAACGCGTCTGTTCTTGTCCACGTTTGGAAGTCGTCTGCTCCACACCACCTCTGGTACTCGTCCGAGCTGTTTTGCGCTGCGCTGGGCTGGCGGCAGATGACGTCACCTGGCGATTCTGCAGATGACGTCACCTGGTAGATGACGTCACCTGGCGATCCTCGCTGGCGATTCTGATTTCCCACAGTCGGCCATCCTGGGAGACATCGCCCCTGATGTCTGCTGTATGGACATCACTATCATCATGGGGTACCTGTAAAGATAATAAAAAAACGAAAAAAAGAGTATCAGGTCATTAAATTTGAGCTGACACAATTTTCAATTATTTGGCCATTGCTTCATATGGTCAGTCGCAGTAGATGTCATATTTGGTCCTTCATCGCATCCTACTTTTTCGACTTCGTATCTGTCATTCGATTTAATGGCTATGACTTTGTACGATCCGTGAAATTTAGGTCGTAGTTTCAAACCAGTCCCATACTGAGGTCGTTGAATTGCTACCAAGTCGCCAATCTTGTATAGTCTCGGTTTCTTCCGTCTTCTGTTAAACTGTTTACCATTCTCTTCTTGTAGCTTCAAAATATTGTTTTTTGCGTCTTCCCTCATTTCATTACGTTCTTGCATCAACTGCTTTAAATATTCTTCATTCAATATCTCGCTGATTCTCAGATCTTCCTTGTTCTTCATTTTCGTACCTATGAGCAATTCAAACGGTGAATATTTCCTGCTTCTCGTACTTGTACTATTGATTATTCTTTGAACATCTGAAACATATTTAAACCATTTTGTTGAATCTTCATGTGATAATTTTGACAAGACAGGAATCAAAATCATATGGATTCGCTCAATCTGTCCGTTGCCTCTTGGAATACCGGTAGTAATTTTGACATGATCTATTCTTTCCTCGGCACAATAAGCTGCCAATTCTTTCGACGTAAAGGCACTACCTCGGTCAGATATAATTCTAGCGGGATTTCCAAACACAGTCTGTTGTTGCCTCAATTTTGAAATAACTTCTTGCGCAGTTGGTGATTTCACTGGGTAGAACCAAGTAAATTTCGTAAAAGCATCAATCACGGTTAAAATGTGCTGGTATTTTTTGTTCGTTGATGGAAGTGGTCCAATAAAGTCGACATGGTACGTACTTAAGGGAACGTTTTCCTTCGGTATAGGATGAAGAAATCCTTCTGCTTTTCCCTGCTTTTTGTTGTATAGTATACATTCTATGCAATTAGCAATTACTTTTTCAACTTTGTCTTTCAGTCTAGGAATATAGAATTCTTGCTCTACAGCATTTGCAGTTTTCTCTACAGCAAAGTGACCTCTTTTATGTACCTTCTGTATGATTTCGTTTTGTAATGTTTCTGGCACTACTAGCAGATCTTTTCCATTTTCCAATTTATACAAAATACCATTTCTCAGAAAGAATCCATTGTCTTCTCCTTTCTCGACTAAATTCTTAATCAATTTCACATGCTCATCTTCATTTTGTTCTTGTGCTAAACGAATTTTCTCAGTTACATCGGTTGTATATGATGTCAAAGTTAAAGCATTCCTACTTAAAGCATCAGCATGTTTCATTTGGTTTCCTGAACGATGTACAATTTCGTAATCGAATTCTTCAATGAACATTGCCCATCTTGCAATCTTAGGAGTTAAATCTTTCTTATCCAAAGTTTTCTGGAAAGCGCTACAATCTGTTACAATTTTGAATTTGGAGCCCAACAAATAGTTTCTAAACTTCTTAAGAGCTTCTATAACTGCAAGGGCTTCTAATTCGTAACTACAGAGTTTCTCTTGCTGCGGTGAAGTCTTCTTACTCATATACTGGATTGGGTGATAACTACCATCGTCAGACAATTGGAGTAGTACAGCACCAAAACCTTGACTACTAGCATCGGTATGAAGTTCTAGCGGATATCCTTGTTTAAATATGTGTAGAACAGGTGCTTGAGAGAGAATTTCTTTTAATCTACAAAAAGTTTCTCCTTGTTCGGAATCGAACTTAAAACCAGTAACTTTTCTAAGTAAATCACTAAGAGGTTTGGCTATCTTAGCATAGTGTGGAATGAATTTACGAAAATATCCCGTTAGTCCTAAAAAGCTTTGTAGTTGTTTACAGTTACGCGGTTGTGGAAAATTTTGGACAGCAACAGTTTTGGAAAGTGATGGTCGAATAGTTCCGTTTTCAATTACATGTCCCAAAAATTCAATTTTTCGCTTTAAGAACTGGCACTTCCTGATATTTATTTGCAATCCGCCTTATTCCGAAGCGGTTTTGAAGACTCTCTCTAATTTTTCTAAACATTCAACTTCATCCTTAGCTGGTATGATTATGTCATCCATATAAATAATTAGTACACCTTCATTTAACAAGTCTCGAAACACCGAATAAATATACCTTTGAAAAACATTTGGACTAATACATAAACCAAAAGGAGCTTTAAGAAATTCATAAATACCATTGTGTGTCACGAATGTGGTGTATTTCGTGCATTTCTCATCTATGTCTACGTGGAAAAAGCCATTTTTTAAATCTAATGTAGTGAAGATTTTTGCTTGCTCCAAACGATCGAGAATTTCTGGAATTAAAGGCAGTGGAAATTTGTCTTTGATAATGTTCTTATTTAATTTCCGAAAGTCAACGCATAATCTTTTAGAACCGTCCTTCTTGTTAGATAAAACTATAGGTGCTGAATAATTAGAATTACTAGGCTTTATTATACCATCTTTTAACCATTCTTTAATTTGCTCGTCAACGATTTTTTGTTCCGCAAAAGACATGTATCTTCGATTTTGACAGACCGGAATATCATCACTTAAATTTATTTGCATCTTGAAATCGGATTGTTTACTTTTTTGAGGCTGGTACGAATTAATTAATTTACACAGTCTTTCTTTATGTTCGGCATTCGAAATATGAGTTAAATCAATCTCATTGACAGAAATAGCATTCACCACATGAGCAAGGTAATTAGATTCCAAGTTACTTCCGCTTTCAGGGGTAAAATAACTATCACTGTTTACATTAAAAGAGACGTTAGATGATTGCAAAAGGTCGTAAACATTCCTAATTGGCACGGCGATATTCAAATTTTCCATAACACAACAAGCGTTAACATAAGCATTACAAGATGACTCAGCTCTTATAAAATTCGCATTACTTTTATTCCGTTGAGAGATTATTTGAAGGCCATTCTCAGTGAAGGATAAGTTTAACTGATTTATTACATCTAAACCTAACACAATTTGATTGCATAATGATCTAACAACATAAATTCTCGTATGAAGTTAAAAACCGTCAATTAAAATATCAGAAATAAAAAAGCCAACGGGAGAAGTTTCCTTCGCCTCGATAGCGATCAATACTATGTCACTACGATTTAATTTCGGAGAACCAATTTCTTTATGTAACTCTACACTGCATATTGTAACATCTGAACCAGTGTCAACTAGACTATCAACTAAATGATTATTTATTTCTACAGTTTTCATAATTCTACCGTTATTTGGAATTTTCTGAACCAACGATGTTTGCTTCTCGCTAATTTCGTTTTGACAGTCGGTCGATTTATGTCCGAACTTCTTACATTTGAAACATTTTATTCCACTTGATTTGTTTTTACACTCAGATGATTTGTGACCCAGTTCATTGCAGTTAAAACACTTCACTTTATTTACGTTGGACTGATTTCGATTTGATGACGCATTAGGCTTACACCTATCCCTAGTTTGCATGTCTACTTTCGATTTCTGGTTTTTAAACTTATCATTATCAGCCCTCATTTTGTCATAAATTTTTAGCCTTTGTTTAATCGATTTCTGTTAAACTTATCATTATCAGCCCTCATTTTGTCATAAATTTTTAGCCTTTGTTTAAATTCAGGTATTGTTTCGCAACCATAGAGTATAGTTTTCCTAACCACCGAATCTGGAATACCGTCTATGACATATTTAATTAACGAAGCATCTTCAATGTTACCTCGCGAACATATTTCTTTCATTTTCAAAAAATACTCATCTACAGATTCATTAGGCATTAATTTACGCTTACACAACATTTCATTCAATTCAGCTGAATTAAAAGCTTTACCAAATTCAGATTTCAAAAGATTTTTTAACTTACGCCAGTCATTTATTTTAGGTTCACTCTGAACAAATAGTTTCGCTTTACCTTTTAATGATCTTTTAGCGAAAACTAATTTATGCAAATCACTTAATTTTAAAGAATTTATAACATCTTCAAATTCATCAATCCATTTATCCACATTTTCATATGCATTACCAGAAAAGGGATTAACAATACTTTCAATATCCGAGAAACTAATATGAGGTTTAAAATAATCTTGATTTGGAAGCTGCACATTGTTATTTGTATAAACCAGATCTGTATAAACCAGGATTGTCTCTTTGATTATCATCAAGCATTACTTTAGAAATTCTATTAACAGTTTCGTCTTCAATATCACTATCTTCTTCATGCAAAATATTTTCAAATAATACAGATAAATCACATAGAAAAGAGACAATTCGGGTTACTACTTCCGTTTTCGAACCCTCTGAATTTATGCATAGTACATTGCAAACTTTAATTAGCTCATTTAAAGTAAAGTCATTCTGTACTATATCTAATTTCTTGTTAAATTCTTCAGAATCTGGTTTAAATGTAAAGCCAGGAAATTCACGTAATCTTTTCCTATTGTTTCTATCGCCTTCAGTGTTGAAAATAAGTTTATGCAAAGTTCTGATTTCAGAAGTTTTACTGTTTTTAAAGCTGCTTCCAATTCTGGAAATCCAACTAACATCATATTGAAAAGAAAGTTTTCTACTCACCCGAAAGATGAACGAGCTGGTAATCCAAGCACCATGAAATAGCAATCCAAAATTCGAATAAGTTCGTAAGTCAGTCGGAATTCATAGTTCAATTGAGTTCATAATCACTAGAGCACTTCTAGTCGAACAATCGCAGTTCACATACTCAGAACACTCCGTTAGGTTTGTGGTTGATTCGCGCCACTGTTGGGGGCCAAAAATTGTAGGAATACAGGATCAAGAGCACGAGATAAGTATAAAGTGAATTTATTACGAAATTACTAGTATGATTGAAAGATGATAAAAGATGGGATGATAACATGAAAAACTGACATAACTAAGGATAACCCCACGACTAACAATAGTCCACGAATTGTTCATGCAATAATCAACAGTTCACAGTTTGGCTTATCTTGTTGAATCTCGGGAATAAGATCAGGATTCACAAATGCTGGTGGGTTCTATAACAACAACTGGGACATCATCCCTCCTCCAACTTCCTGGAAGGCAAGTCAACATCAGCTTACAGAGAACGCGTCTGTTCTCGTCCACGTTTGAAAGTCGTCTGCTCCACACCACCTCTGGTACTCGTCTGAGCTGTTTTGCGCTGCGCTGGGCTGGCGGCAGATGACGTCACCTCGCTGGCGATTCTGATTTCCCACATATATAATTTTAATTATAAAAAAGTTTTGCATGGTATTTTTTAATCTGTGCAAGTTCTTAATCTGTTTATACCATTCGCGTTCTTAAGATTTTGCAAAGGAAAGTTGGTTATTTCGTTGTATGCTTTTTATCTGTAATGCATTTTTAACTGAATTTTTTTCCGTTGTTGATTGTTTCTTTTTCGATAAAATTGTTCTGCAGAGTAAATTTCTGTGCAGTTTTCAAATTTAATGTTTGGTGCTCTCTTTAAACATTGTTCTGGTACACTTAAAAGTCAGACGAAGGCTGGACGCGCAGCGGCTAGTTCTTAATAAATAGAATTATTTGAATCACAAGAAAACTGAAACATTAAAAGCGATAACGTTTGCTTATTTGTTCATTTTAGGTGGTTCAAGTGCTATGGGAGTTGGTGGAGCTTC
>KK114800.1:12033-44897 GCA_000611955.2 Stegodyphus mimosarum
GGAAAGAGAAAAAAAAATGTTTTGCTAAAAGAGATTTAAAAGTAAAAGCAACTTCAGGGTAAGAAGGAAAACTTCTCATTCTCGGTAATAGATGATGTTTTGCTAAAAGAGATTTAAAAGTAAGAGCAACTTCAGGGTAAGAAGGAAAACTTCTCATTCTCGGTAATAGATGGCAGCACAAAGCAGCTAGGTAAGATTTTAAGATTTCAACTACTTGGATGAGCATCAGCTAATTTAACATGAAAATTTTACATCAATTTAGCACTTCATGTGGAATTTTGACTTCTAAAACTTAAAAACATCTGATAATTTCAATTTAAAAGCTTTAGATAATAGTCTAATATCTCTCTGAGTTATCATTAATGTTTTAAAAAAAACTCTTAAAATAAATAAAAATGATAAGAACAAAAAGTAATCGCTATCTGATCTTGGTGTCCAAGTTTTAGTTTAAATCCTGAAATAAATTCAAGCTAGTATTTATGATAGCTTTACTAGTTTCGGATTTAGCGCCCTAAGGAAAGATACACAATATAATATCTCAGATTCAAAACGAGCTGATTCAAATTATAAAGTCAAATGGTCGAAGAAAAATAGTGTAAAACTGTAATTTTCAGATTGCAGTTTTTTTTTTAGTTGGAAGAAGTAATTAAATAGATTACAGAGTTTTAAAATACCGTGAATTCTATCTAAAAAGTTTACTTCATTGTTTTGTACTGCAGCACTAAAACAGTCGAGAATTTAATTTTAGCCAGTTCAAATTTCATTACAAATACCTCGTTCGAAACAAACACAAAATTATAGCTAATATGCATTCTACGGATGCATGAAATATTTTCATTCGTATAAAATATAACAACTGATATTGCACTTCAAATTACATAAAGAAATCGCTTTTTATTTTTATTGTTCTCAATTCCGAAGAGAAAATGCGTTTTTTTAGCCAGCCCTTCATCGCCAATAGTGCTGCCATCTATTGGAAATGAATGAAACTAATTTTGGACACATTTTGTGTTTGAATTGTCTGATATATATATTCTTACGGATTATCTATTTATTTAGCTATTTATTTAGAATTGTAATTAAAATTGTTTTTATTTCCCCTTGCAATGCAGCACGAGACTTATTTGCAAAGAAAGCTACGCCGGAAAAGTAAAAATACAATAGCGCATGCAATTAATATTTAATAAATAGATATTTCGTAATTGTACATCTATCCAAAAAAATCGAGACAATAGATTTTACGAGAATATTCTCGTGATGATTAAAAAGCTTATAAAAGCCGAATTAAAACAACTCAGATCAGTTGTTTTAAGCGAAATGTTCTTTAGTCAGTACTATTATTGATTATAGCGAATTCGCTGTGAGATTGAATTAGTTTCTCTGTACTGTAAATCTGACTTCTATCCAACGTTTTCAGTATATAACAATATAACTGCTGTGAGATATGATGATATTATACGAATATCTCTGAGGAAATATTTCAGCATTTTGTTTTATTTCTTGTGAAAACAATAAATTTTATTAACTTTTTAACTACTTGTGCATTCAATCCATTACAAAAACGTACGCACGCAACACTTTTTGGTGTCAGAAGTGGGATCTGAATGGCAATTACAAGAGCGATTGAAGAACAATAAAGGCAATTTATGGCAGCCTTTTCCGCATTTAAAGAAGTGATGAAAGCTGGCCAAGATTCCGTTAGGAGATGAAATTGGTTCAAGAAAAGATGTAAGCTGGTCAAGTTACCGTTAAAGAAGAGCTAAAAGCTGTTCAAGAAAAGATGGAAGCTGGTCAAGTTTCTGTTAAAGAAGAAATGAAAGCCATTCAAGAAAAGATGGAAGCCTTTAAAGAAGAAATGAAAGTGGGCCAAGAGGAAATTAAAAAAGAAATCGCATGCATAATAGAAAACAACTTTGAAGCTACAGAAGACAGAATTGACACGGTCGAAAACAGAGTACGCGAAATTCAAGAAAGAGTTTCTGCCGTTCGAAGACAAATCGAACCACAAACGACAGGGTTTCTGCGGTAGCCAAAGAAGTTGATACCTTAAGAAATTCGTAGCGATGGCAGGGAACAATAGCGATGGTTTTAAATTTTTACTCATGCCTGCTCGTCCCTCTTTCAAGCTATCGACATATGATGGGAAGATCTCCTGGCAAGTGTAATACACAATTATCTGTAGCTGCGGAAGAGAATGGATCGGATTCCCAAGCTAAGGCCTGTCATCTCTTCGCTTCTCTGAGAACAGATGCAGCGGATATCCTGCAGACTCTTCCCGAAAACTAGATTTCGAAGCTCTGTACGGTGCGTTGGAGCTGCGCTTTGGGGAGAAGTGTTTAAAAGATTACAGCAGGCTTCATTTAAAATCCCGTCAACAGAAGCCAAAGGAAACACTCCAGGTACTAGGCAAGGATGTCGAAAGGCTGTCTCATCTCGCCTTTTCGGAATGTCCGACCGAAACAAGGGAAATCGTATCCCTGCAATACTTCATCGACGGCATCCGGGATCCCGAAATACAGAAAGCTCTGCGAATGGCGGATGTTAAGGACTTGAAAAGCGCTTTAGTGTATGCTATGAAACTCGAGGCAGCCCAGCAAGCCACTCGTATATTCCGCCACCCAATCAGCGCTGCTCTAGTCCAAAAGCCAAAGGATTAAATAGCTGCTCGTCTAGATAATTTAACCAGACAACTAAATGCCTTGAGACGGAATACTGGTGACAAAAACCAGTCGAAGAAATTGCAGAACACTTCAGAGCACGGATGTTAAGATCGTACCCATCAAGAAGGAGGGAAACTAATTAGCAGCCATCTCGCAGGGTTGCCAGATAATGAAAAGCCCCACTTTAAAGTGCAAGTGCTTCAGATTTCTGCAGTGATTGGCGGCAGTAATGGACTTGTCATCATGGGACACATCAATGGAGTTCCCTGAAATATGACGATCGATACGGGAGCCAATGTTACCATTATTCGAAAAGATGTGGCTCAACAAATCGAAGGTAAACTTATATGGACGCCGCCCTGCGTTACCCTCCAAACTGTGTCCGGTGAGAAGATAGACAACGACGGAAAATTACATGTCAACATCACGTTTGGAAGTGCCGCTTACCATCAGACTTATCACACAGCATATGTGGCTGATATTACAGACTCTTGCCTACTCAGATTAGACTTTCTAAGGAAATACATTTGTTCCTTGGACTTTAAAAATAATGAAATGCATTCTGCTTCTGAGGACATAGCCTTATTCGGAATTAATGATAAAGGAGTTAAAATCTGTCCACAAAATCTTAACTCAAGACGATATCGCAATCGCAGCAAGAACAGAATTTTTACTTCCTGGACCTATAGCCCAAAATAGAAATTTCCGCTATGGCATCATCGAATATCCCAATAACTGCAACAGCCCGAAAGGAGTACTAGTAGCCTCAGCACTCGTCGACCTATCGAGAACCGTTATTCAGGCGAGAGTTGCTAATGTAACTGCCAAGGCGAGAGTTATTAAGAACGGTGAAGTGGTTGCAGAATGTACTCCAGTAACCAGCGTTGAAAGAAAGAGTAACATCTCAGAAACCGTGTCTTCAGAAAGCATTACATCGGAGTTATTGCAGAATACGCAATTAAGCGATGAAGAGAGGAATGTTGCCGAACGTGTGATTAAAGATCTTCAAGATGTTTTCTCCCGCTCGTCTTCTGGCGTGGGACGAACCAGTTTGACTCAACATAGAATCGATACTGGTGACCATCCACCAATCAAGCAACATGCAAGACGCCTGCAGATTGCTAAACTGGAAGAGGTACGAACACTCTTAAAGGACACGCAAAAAAGCAAAGTCATCGAGCCTTCAGCAAGGCCCTGGGCATCTCCCATCGTCTTGATGAAGAAGAAAGACGGTTCAACCAGATTTCGCGTTGACTATCGCCGGTTGAACTAGGTTACGAAGAAAGACAGCTATCCTCTTTCTAGAATTGACGACATTCTGGACCCTCTTTCTGAAAGCAAGTGGTTTTCGACGCTAGATCTAAGGAGTGTATATTGGCAAGTAGGCATACATCCTGATGACCGAGAAAAGACGGCATTTACTACCGGACAAGAACTTCGCATTTTAAGGTGATGCCGTTTGAACTATGTAATGCGCCGGCAACATTCGAACGCCTCATGGAAACTGTTTAGAAAGGTCTTTCCTACGAATTCTGTCTAATGTACCACGATTACATCATTATCATCACCGGAAAGAGTTTTGAAAAATATCTAGAAAGTCTTAGAAAGGGGTATCAGAAACTGAAACAAACAAATATAAAGTTGAGTCCCGCTAAATGTAAATTGTTCATACAGGAAGTGACTTACCTCGGACATGTCATCTTTGCCAAAGGTGTGTCTACAGATTAAATTTCAGAAGTTAAAGACTGGAGACACACCGAAAATGTTCATCAGCTAAGAAGTTTCCTGGGGCTTTGCACCTACTGCAGTGGAGATTTGTGAAGGACTTTTCTTCCGTCGCGAGACCACTTCACAAGCTGACAGAAAAGCAAACAAAAGTTTTTGCGGACAAAGCAATGTGAGGATTCATTTAACAATCTGAAGGAAGTTTCAACATCGGCTCGAATCCTGACGTATCCTCAGCTCGACAAACCATTTATGCTCGACAAGGATGCGAGCAATGAGAGTGTCGGTGCTGTTTTCTCCCAAGAAATTGACAGCTAAGAACTTGTCACAGCCTACTGGAGCAAGTCATTGTCAAAACCGAAAAGGAATTACTGTGTCACCAGGAAAGAATTGCTCGCTATATTTAAAACCGTAGAACATATCCATCATTATCTCTACGACAGAAAATTCCTACTCCGCACGGATCAAACTTTGTTGGCTTGGCTTTTAAATTTCAAGAATCCTGAAGGTAAAATTGCCAGGTGGATACAGAGATTCCAGGAATATGACAATATGACATCGCTATCCGTCATCGGAAGGGATCATCAGACGGAAGCGCCGACGCCCTGTCTTGAAGATCTTGCCTAGAAAGCTGCCGATCAGCTGCTTAATCCAGTCCCACGGCAAATTACATCAACATCGGCTGACCAAGACCGATAGAGTGACAAAGAAGTGAGGAATATCCAGCTGGAAGATGGCGACATTAAACCCATATTTCATTTGAAGGGGACCTCAAACAGAAAACCTACCTGGAAGGACATTTCGAGCTATAGTCCCACGACAAAACAATATTGGGCTCTCTGGGTCTCACTCCATATTTGAAATGACGTCTTGTACCGGAAATTCGAATCGGATGGTGGGAAGGCTTTCCAATGGCAACTGATACTTCCAAGATCCCGGATGTCCTTAGAACTACATAGCAGCCCTACAGGACTGCATAGGTCACTTCGGAATAACGAAGACCTTGCAGAGAGTTCTTAGTGCTTCTACTGGAATGATGCAAAGGATGACGTGCAAAAGTTTTGCCGATCTTGCGATGCCTGTGTAAGTCAGAATTCACCGAAGAAACGCAGTCGAGGGAAGCTGCAACGTTAAAATATAAGAGCACCATTTGAATGTATCGCCTTTGATATGCGAGGACCTTTGCCACGAACTGCTGATGGCAACAAATACATCCTCGTTGTCATTGATTACTTCGCCAAGTGGCCTGAAGCGTATCCTATTACTGATCAAGAGCCTGTCACAGTAGCAAAGATGATGATATAGCAGTGGATTTCCAGGTTCGGAG
Organism: Stegodyphus mimosarum; assembly: GCA_000611955.2. Taxonomy (NCBI): domain Eukaryota; kingdom Metazoa; phylum Arthropoda; class Arachnida; order Araneae; family Eresidae; genus Stegodyphus; species Stegodyphus mimosarum. The sequence continues at coordinate 17,746 of KK114800.1, forward strand.
TGTCTCTTCAGTTACATTCATATCAGGGACAGAATTTTACCTCGGCAGTAATCAAAGAACTCTGCAAGCTTCTCGGCATTGACAAAACCCAAACGACGCCTTTATATCCCCAATCGGACGGCATGGCAGAGAGGTTTAACCGAACCATCCTTAATAACCTTTCATTAGTGGTTTCCAGAAACCAATAGGACTGGGACGAGAGGTTACCACTGTTTCTACTGGCTTACCGCAGTGCTGTCCACGAGACTACTGGCTATTCCCATTCTCAGATGATCTTCTCTTTAACTTCTGTCGTGACCTTCGTCTGAAATGTCATCTTTTGTTTGGTCGCCCTCCGGATGCGTCTTCATAGCCTGAGGAATACATTCAAGATCTCCAGGCCCGGTTTGAATTCATGCACAACTTTGCAAGAAAGCGAGTCAACTTGGTGACGGAGAAGATGAAGACCCGATACGACATCAGAGCTACTGGACATCGATTCAACGAAGGGGACAAGGTGTGGTTGTGGAATCCGACTCGACGAAAAGGACTCTATTTGACTTGTATTTGTATTCGATAGTATTTGATTTGTATTTAGCGTTTGATAGTATTTGATTTGCTGAAAGTCACTTATTGCAATTATTGTTTATGTTGTTATTGTAATGCAATGTTTATTTTTGCATTGACGCTTTAGTTGTAAGTTTGGCTTCCTATCCACGGATTGTACGGCCCAGGACGTGCAGTCCTTGGGAAGGGAGCAATGTTACGGGTTTTCAATTTATTTAGCTATTTATTTAGAATTGTAATTAAAATTGTTTTTATTTTCCCGTGCAATGCAGCACGAGACGAAGAAGAGAAAAGCTACGCTGGAAAAGTAAAAATACAAGAGAGCGTGAATTTAATATTTAAAAATAGATATGTCGTAATTATACTATTTTGCTATGCAGAAAAATCTAGAAAATAGATTTTACGAGAATATTCTCGTGATGATTAAAAAGCTTATAAAAGCCGAATTAAAATAGCTCTGCTTAGTTGTTTTAAACGAACTGTAGTTTATTTAGTGCTGTTATTGATTGTGGAGAATTCGCTGTGAGATTGAATTAGTTTCTCTGTACTTTGAATTTGAGTTCTATCCAACGTTTTTACTAGTTAAAACTATACCTGCTGTGAGATATTGTGATGTTGTACGAATATCTCTGAGGAAATATTTCAGCATTTCATTATATTTCTTGTGAAAAGAATAAATTTTATTAACTTTTTAATGATTTCTGCATTCAGTCCATTATGAACCCGTAAGCACGCAACAATATATTTTTTTTACTCCTGCTTCGGTGATTTTTTAGATCTTCTCCACATTTTCAATTTCTAGAGGAAAATTTTATTCTGCATTACTTGAGAATTCTTGAAGCATTTATTGATAATAATGGAATTAAATTTGATTTTGATTCAAAGCTTAAATTGCGCTGGAGCCCAACTAAATCATAATTCTAACCGGAGCGCACCACAGCCCTAAATGAGAAAGCTCATTCATTTCTGTAATGTAATTGAACAATAAATTCAGCAGAAATCTCATTTCGAAAATTTTATTTTTAATAATAAAATTATATTAAAAGTTGATTCTAACTTCTGAATGCATGCCTCTCTTTCATTGGGAAATAAACCCTTAGACGGAAGTCGAAAATTTTAAGGAAAGAAATGCCTCCACCCACATTCCTGAAATTCTCCTTAAAGTACAATGAATTTGAAATTATATTGACAGGAGATCGTTGTCAGACGGAATGCTGGACTCTTCTTAAAATTCTGGACACTTGTCTTCTTGTTTTCCTATTTACACGTCATCCGTTGACATTTTCTGTGTATTGTGTTGCTGTTTATAGCATTCTCTTCTGTCTCATTACTGACTTTTTAACCATTTTAACGTTTCTCATTGGTGTGCTCAAAAACGCAATGGTCTTTATTTCTATTATCGGTTGAAGTAGTATATGCTATTCAGAGCTTAAATTCAAGCGGAGACCGTTGAACTATTTCTCAGTTTTTGTGTGAAATTTTAATTCCATCCGCAATGCTAAGTCAAGGTCCAGTAATTAATTTTATTATCTAATTATTTACCATTTATTTAATAACTTCTTAAATTTTTATTTATGTCCTTGCGTTTTTTAAATTTTAATCATTTAGTTATTCCTTCGGTAATTACGTAATTATTTTAATAATTAACTATGTAATTTTTAACAATCAGTAATTTAATTTTTTAATAATTAATTATTTAATTTTTTAATTATTAATTATTAGTCATTTTACTTATTTATTTATTGTTGTTCCTGTTTCTTGACGTCTTCCATAGCCCTCTGGCACTTCTAATTTTAGAAATTAAACATCGCTTTGATTTAAGCAGATTTTGGAGTAACTGGGCATCAGTTTCTCCAATCAGAACAAGACGATAGAAGGAAAAATAACTTTGGACACTTTAACAGTATACAGAGAAAAATGTCTTAATAAATGTTAGCACAAATAAGGGTGATATGTTGCCGACTGCGCTTTTCTTCTGCACTCTCCAGCAAGCAGAAATAAATGCAATATTTTGCTTACACACACACACATATATATATATATATTTAACTGAGTCTAGTTTTATTAAAAGCAGAGGGCGATTACTATCTCATGCAACTTAAACAGAACGAAGCTAGGAAATCAAAGCGAAAATATGCTACTACGTTTAAGTATCTTAGAAACTACTGAAATTTTCCTTCACAGCAATCTTTTAAATGCGTAACTCCAATTGTGCTCCTGTCGAAGACACAGAGAAATCTGTCGAACACAGCCAGCTGTGTTAACTTCTACATTGAATTTTTCATATTTTTTGCTACCTATTTCTTCTTATAGACTTCAAGGCGTTTATCCCTTTTCAGTTAGTTAATAAAAATTTACAATGCCATATATTTACTTAGACAAGAAGGACAGAAAAAGTATAAGCATTTAAATATTAACGTTTGCGTTCTTAATGCAATTGCAAGGTCCAACTTGCACACACAGACAACAACAACAAATAATAATAATAATAATAAAATGCAAAAAATCTGAAAATTTTTAGACTCTATATTACGCACAAAGGGGTAATGAACATTTTTTGTACATTTTTTAACTTTTTTGTGTTACCTTTATTTATTAAATATTATGTTCTTCGCACTTAAACCCTCTAAAATTCAATTCAACAGCAGTATCACAAAATAATCTAAAAAAAGCATATGCTTGGAATTTCTGATACACAGTCTCGCGCGCTGGAGTGTTTTTTTGTTTGTTTGTTTTTGTCCAAAGACGCAATTTGCATAGTTAAATAATGAAGAATCTACCTAAGTGTATGTATATTTCTCGCATGATAAAACAACGGTACCTAGAGCCATCCAATTTTGAATATTCAACGTTTCCACCCGAATACGGGCATCTGGAAGCCCAAATTTGAAATTTGGAATTTGTTTTCTTATCGATTTCATATTTTGTAAAACTTTAACGAATTTTTGATTAACAAACTCAAGGATTTCTAAGTGAGCAATGGCAATGTTGTACAGAAAAAACATTTTTATCTCCAGAGCGTGAGACTGAATTCTAGGGAAATTCTAAAGATATGCTCATTTAAAAATTATTTTGCGATATTCCTCTTTAACTGAATTTTACGGTTTAAGTGGGAAGAACATGATATTTAATAAGTAAAGGTAATACACACACACACAAAAAAAAAAAAAAAAAAAAAACCTTTGTTTGAAATTTAAAATCGAAAATCTTTAAATTTTTTTTTATTTTTTTTTTTTTTTTATGTATCTTAAAACTGTAGCATTTTTTGCACAATGTGACATGAAATTCTCGAACGGGACGATGCTCTGCCAAACAAGAAATTAGAGGGACAAGTCTGTTTAACGTTCAGTTTTTTTTTCGGGGGGGGGGAGTTCAGTGTTGCCACTGCTCGATTTGAAATCGTTGAAATTGCTAATCACAAATTCGTTCGAGTTTTTAAAAATATGTAAAACAAATTTCCAAATTTGGGCTTCCAGATGCCCTATTTGGGTAGAAACGTACGTTATTAAAAATTGGATGGCTCTAGATACCGTTGTTTTTTCACAATGCGAGAAATATTCATGCATTCATGCAGATGCTTCATTATTTAATTACTTTAAATATAATACAGGGCGATAATATTTGGTGGCAACAGTTTGAAAAGTGTATAACGCAGTATGAATTGAAAACGCAGTTGAAAAGTGTATAACTGCTTTAAGCAGTATAACGAAGTGCCACAAAATGCCAAAACGAAATTCATAGCTCTTCGATACGCCGTTTAGGCTAAAACAAGAAAAGAAAAAAAATCTGAAAGGATTCAGATTTTAAATTACGTCCAATGGGGCGTTTTTTTAACGTGTTGTGTGTTATATTTATTTATTAAATATCATGTTCTACATACTCAAACCATAAAATTCAGTTCAACAGCAATATCGCAAAATAATTTTAAAATGAGCATATGTTTGGAATTTCCGATACAGAGTTTGGATACAGAGTCCGATACTGAGTCGTCGACACTGAGTAAGTATGAAATCGATAATAAAACAAATTTCGAATTCCAAATTAGGGCTTCCACATGCCTATATTCTATGGAAGATTACGTTATTCAAATTTCAACGGCTCTAGGTACCATCATTTTATTACAATGCGAGAAACATACATACATACATGCAGATTCTTCATTATTTAATTTCTTTAAATATAAAACAGGGCTCTAATCTTTGGTGGCAACAGTTTAAAAAGTGATTCTCCGTTTATAGTTTTCAACGCAAAAAGTGCCAAAAGGAAATTAATAGACCTTCAGGGCAAATTGCCCTTTGGACTAAAAAAGAGACATCTGTCTCCTTTTTAGAAAAAGAGACATCTCCCGTTCTGCTCTGCAGAAATATGACATTATTTTAACACAGGTAATATGACACACAGTCGAACTTTTACTGAATGACATAGCTATTTTTTTTTTCATATTTTGATTTTACTACACAAATTATGCCAAAGTGTCAAAAAATAGCACGAGTAGGTTTTAAAAAATTAGTTCTCAAAGTTTTAGCTCCTCAGTGTTAAATGAATTTGGTATATACACAGTCCAGTCACATTAATGTGACCACCACGTACTTTCCATGTCAGAGTTAAATAACCAATCACAGAAGGCAGGTGGCAGCACAGTGCAGTTGAGCGTATATAAAGGGTGTGTGAGGGCTTCGGAAAACATTTCAATCGTTGGCGTAATGCAGAAACGAAGCGATTTATCCGACTTCCAAAAGGGCATGATCATTGGCTTTCGGGCCAAGGGTGGAAGCATTTCCGAAACGGCTGAGTTTGTGAACTGTTCGCGTGCCGCCGTGGTAAAAGTGTACCGTGCATGGCAAAATGGGACTGTCCAAAATCAGCGACGTGGCAAATGTGGTGCACCACGGGCCATAGATGACAGAGGCGAACGACGGTTGCGGAGATGCGTTCGGGCAGATAGACGGGCTACCGTTGAGCAACTGACCACCAAAATGAACCAAGGGGCTACCAAAAGTGTCTCCCAAAGTACTATTCAGCGAACATTGCTGCGTCTGGGCCTCCGAAGCAGACGCCTGGTTCGTGCACCTATGCTGACTGCTGTTCATCGACGGCGAAGGCTAGAATTTGCACGCCAGTACAGCAGCTGGACGTCCACTGAGTGGCGACAGGTTGCGTTTTCGGATGAATCGCGTTTTATGCTCCATCGGACAGATGGACGTTGGCGTATAAGGCGTGAAACCTCTGAAAGGAACCACCCTGCAACCATTGCCGGAACGGTCCAAGCTGGAGGCGGGAGCATTATGGTCTGGGGAATGTTTTCCTGGCATTCTCTAGGTTCACTGATCATTGTGGAAGGCACAATGGATCAATACAAGTACGCATCTGTCCTTGCGGACCATGTTCACCCCTACATGCGCATTGTTTTTCCTCAGGATGATGGCATCTTCCAGCAGGACAATGCGAGGTGCCATACAGCTGCCAGTGTACGTGCGTGGTTCGAAGAGCACCAGGATGAGTTTACCGTCCTCCCCTGGCCAGCAAACTCACCTGACTTAAACCCAATCGAGCATCTGTGGGACCATCTCGATCGAGTTGTTCGCGCCATGGATCCTCAACCGCGTAATCTAGCGCAGCTGGCCACGGCATTAGAGTCGGCATGGCTCAACATCCCAGAGAACACCTTCAGGGACCTATGTGACTCTCTTCCTGCACGTCTCGCAGCAGTCCGCTCTGCGAAAGGTGGTTATTCTGGCTTTTGACAGATGGTCACATTAATGTGACTGGACTGTGTATTTATTAATATCTCTTCTTTTCTATTAAACGTACTTGATTCGTTCTATCACAATTTGAAATTTAAGTTGAATCCAAGTAAATTTCGTATTATTTTCTGATTTGTTTTTAAAATTAACCTTGGTTCGTTTTATGCACACATAGGTTTAGACATTGAGAATACACAAATACAAAACATCTAATTGAAACTGATGTATACGTCATTTCCCATACATAATCATATTACGCAGATTTTTACAATGACATTTAAACATTTTATACTGAACTTACTGTATTTATTATATGCTGTATTTATTATATGCTGTATTTATTATTACTGTATTTATTATATGCTGGTGTATATACTGGTGCATTTATTGGCACTTACGTTTATACACTGAGATTACACTTATACGTAAAAGTCTGTTTGACACTGTTACGTGCATTGTGGTGCATACATAAGCATTTACGCAGATATTTTACATCAGTATTTAAACATTTTACGCTGATTTTATACTGGGATGCACACAAATTCTACTCTGATAATCATAAACAAAAATTGCCCTGGTGCTTTTTGTGCACATGAGTTATAGACTCAGCATACGCTACATATAGACACGACTTCACGAGAGTGGCGTACGCACCAGGGTACCTGGGCCAAAGACCCTAGCCCTAATCGAACCAAATTGGGTTCTTCATAATTATGAGAGCATTAACCATTATAAAGTATAAATTTTGAAAAGTGCAGTTGAAAAAAAACTTTTAAACTTTTTATATTTTAGATTATTAAAATGAATGCGTTGATTAACTGATTCACAGTGAGTTCATTGATTCACTGATGAACAGTGATTTCACCACATTCACTGATTAACAGTGAGTGTGCTACAGGGCGTGAAGTAAGACTTTGAAAAATGCACATCTGATGCATAAGAGCAGAACGACTATCATCCAAAAACAATTACATAATTACAAAGCAAGACATAAGAGGAAGTACGCATTCTTCGGTGAATAGAGATTTTAAGATTAAAAAGTTAAATATGAAATAATTGAACTATATTCGAGGAACATGAAACACTGGTATTGAGTACAAATAGGATGCATGTGTAACAATAGAATGGAAGAAACATTGCATAACAAGAAAATTACAATCAGAAGTGAGGTAAAACAGCAGAAAATGTACAATGCATTTAATCAATATCATTATTTAAAATTGCCATGAGGCGTTTGACATTTGCAGGATCGCTGTACATTGCCGTACATTACGAGTGTTGTGTTGGATGTGGTGGGAATGTAGTTCATATATATATTTGTTGTGTAGCAAATTCACTTAATTATTTAAGTTATGACTTAAGAATTAACTTTTATTATTATTCTAAATTTATGCTACACAACGTTATTTTATTTAATATGCTGTATTTATATTTGCTTGGGGTTAATTTTAATTAGGGGTTTTTGGTAGTTAAGATTTGTACGTATTTTCCACTCGTTACCCGTAAACGCGTTGAAACACACAATGGAATTGGGTGCTTTTCTATGTAATAAACTTGATTTAGTATTACTTAACTTAAGTTGATCCATTATTAATTTACATCACTGGATGCAGAAAAATTAGCTTTTTAATTTAAGATCACTTTCAAGATTCCAGCTTTAGCTGTTTTTAAGATACAGTCAATTATTTAACTAAAGTTTTACACTTTGCTTATGAAAAGGACTTGGGGGGGGGGAGGATTGAAAAATTTGCACTTTTTAGCTGAATTCTAAGGCTTGGCTTACGAGTTAAGAGGAATACAATGAGAATTTCCGGTGGGGTCTAGGTTAGTAGGTTTTTTGGCCACCACCTGCATCGGATTCTTCGCATTTCTTTTGGCGTGCTTGGCGACATTTGAATTTGTGCTTAGTTCAACACCTCGGAAATTGCGAAATTTTTACGGGGGTGTGTACGGGGTTTATAGTACTGGATTTTTCTCCCTGTTTAGCGGGGCTTGGCGATATATGGTTTCCTTCCTTGACAAAAAGCCGGTGCAGGCGTCGCTATTCCTCTTTTTTTGGCCTTACTTGACTCTGCTCTGCTTCGTGCCTTGAGCACGTTTTTTGTACAGTTTCAAGTATGTTCTTCATATAGGAAGCGGGGCTTTTGCTCCCTCAGTTTTTCGCAATGGTTACCAGTCAAGATGTTATTTTCTGGCCTCGGGCCTGAATCAGTTATGCCTTTCAGTAGTGCCTCTTACCTTTTAAAGGGTTATTTTCCCCTCAAAATGATCCTAAAGGAAATAAACTTCTTAAATATATGTCTTACATCTTGATTATTCCATCATTCGTCTTGTTGAATTTCTCTCTTAATGGGTTCTTCTGCTGCTGTATCCACGTCTCGAGCGAGTTTGAGTCCTCTCCGTCTAGCGTCCTTTACGCAGGCCCACGTTCCGGTAAAGTTTTCCGTTGGTGATCCGTTCCAGTCTACGCATGGAGCCGACGGCCTGTGCTTCAAGACGATTGCTGTGTTATCTGCTACAGCTAAGTTCCCTTTTGTCGTTTCCTTCTTACCTGGGTTAATCTTAATTAAAAGAAAAAAGGAATTATCTTAATCGTAACTTACTAATTTGTTAGAATTAATTGCTAGAATGGTTCTCCCTATTTGTAAAATGGTAAATTAAAATTGGCTTAATTTTTTAATGAGTTTGTTTAAAGACTTTTTAAATTGTTAAGAAATTGGAAATTTTGTTTTATTTGTGACCTAAAAAAAGAAAATGCTGAGTTAACGTAAATTGTAGAATTGTACTTGCTGAGTTAAAGAAAAATTGAAAATTTGAAATAGAATTTTGCTCTTATGTTAATCGTCTAAATCTTCTTAAGAAGGTGGTTCTGCGGTACTCTGTTAATTGAATACAAATTATTAGAAAACTTTTTGATGAGCTAAAATAAGATATCTAATTTAAGGATTTTATCTTGATTGGTGATATTCTTTCATTCTTTGTGAAATAAAAAAAGCAACATAATTTTAAGTTGTTAGGAATAGTTAAGATGAAAAGAATATATATTTAGCTTTGTTTTAAAATGCTTAAATTGTTAAGAGATAATACAGTTATGTTGGATTAATAGAATAATAGATAGTTACTTAAATTTTGAAGGTGTTGATTTTTTTTATGAAATTACTGAATTGTTAAAACAAAAATGTTTCGCTCTCCGGAGAGAAGAAGTTTTTTATTATTTAGTTGATATTGATTTCTCATAATTCGATCTTTTTTGACAAATAAACACTAAGGTTTTTCTTAAAAGTTAATACTGATTACTGTGTCTATTTTTGAAATGTTTAGTTCCATTGATTCACTAGCATCAAGGTTTATGGGTTATTCACTAAAAATATAAAATTCACAACGCAATTGTTAAACTTTTTTGTTGTGTTCTCTCCTTCTCTACAGAGGCACAACATATTAAAAACGGTGGGTGCCAAAAGAAGCCCTTTATACACACACAGTAGTATATACATGTTACCGGCAAATTATGAAACGCCGGCATTCTATAGAATGCCTAAGCATTGTATATAATGCCGGACGATTTTAGGTAAAGTATAAAATATGAGAATTGTCGCCATTTCGGTTTCTCTATGTTGTGTTTTCAGTTTGCTGTGCACATTCAAAATGTTTAAGACAATTAGTTCTCCCGCTGACTGTGAGATTCGTGCCGTGATTAAATTTTTGAACGCGAGGAATGTTAAACCGGCCGAAATTTATCGTCAAGTCATAGAAGTTTACGGTTAATACGCGATAAGTGATGGAATGGTGAGAAAGTGGGTAAGAATGTTTAATGCAGGTCGAATAAATGTCCACACCGAGGCTCGGAGTGGTCGGCCTTTTGTTGTCACCGATGATTTGGTAAGGAAAGTTGATGAAGGAATTCATGAGAACAGACGCTTCACAAGGACAAATCTTTCAGAGGCATTTCCTCAAATTTCACGTACTGTTTTGTTCGAAATTATCTCTGACCGCTTGAATTATCGCAAACTGTGTTCCCGATGGGTTCCAAAAATGCTCACTGATGTTCACAAAACAAAGCGACTTGGTAGTGCCCTGACATTTCTCACGCGGTACAGTGATGAGGGAGAAAACTTTTTAAACCAAATTGTGACAGCTGATGAAACTTGGGTGTGTCATTTCACACCAGAATCGAAACAACAATCGATGGAGTGGAGACACACTCATTCTCCGAAAAAACAAAAGTTCAAAGTGACAATGTCATCACAAAAAGTCATGTGCACTGTCTTCTGGGATAGGAAAGGCGTTTTGCTTACTGAATTTCTTCCCAGAGGTGAAACCATTAATGCGGCACGATATTGTGAGACTTTAACAAAACTAAGGCGTGCCATTCAAAACAAACGAAGAGGAATGCTCAGTAAAGGAATTGTGTTGCTCCATGACAATGCTCGGCCCCATACTGCTGGTGTCACTCAATCGTTAATTCGACAGTTTCATTGGGAGCAGTTCGATCACCCGCCGTACAGCCCGGACTTGGCGCCGTCCGGCTATCACTTGTTCCTGCACATGAAGCGCGAGCTTTGTGGCAAGCGCTTTGGATCCGACCATGACACGAAAAATGCTGTGGAGTCGTGGTTATCGAAACTGGCGGGAAGTTTCTTTGACGATGGTATACAAAAACTGGTCACCCGCTATGACAAGTGTTTGATCATTGGCGGAAACTATGTTGAAAAATAGTTTAAGACATGTATTTTCATGTAAAAATAAAATTGGATTCGAAAAAATTGTTTTACTATTTTTTTTTTTTTTCAAAACGGTACTTAGTTTCCGAATATGCCTCGTATATAATACCTAGGTATTCTATAGAATGACTAATGAATGCTCTTTAGGCAAAGTATGAAAAAAAGGTTATGATAAGGCTATTATTTAAAAGACGTTCATTCCTCAAAAATACAAATGTGATTTTAAAAAATTAATGAAAGAGTGCCATTAAAAAATTGCTATTCGAAACATATAAAAAAATAGTGAGATGATCTTGATACAACATAACAAATTTGTATTTTCCTATCTGGCTGAGACTGGGAATCGGTAAAATTTACCTGGCAACGGAAATTAAATTCAGAAAAAATCATTAATTTCACAACATTGCCCATTTTAATACCTTTTTGTTTTTTCTGGCAGTATTCTTTCAACATTCTGTCGCGTCGTCCTTGTCCAGTACTCAAATGAGTTTTCATGAAGCGAGGGAAATAACTCAGCATCCGTGAGGTCATACTGTAAAGTACTGACGCTATCTTTAAGCAGATAAATGAATGTACTTTTCTTTTCTATACACAACACATAATAGCGATTCAGCACCCAGTAGTCTCGTGGTTCCTTCTCAGTAGCCATTTTGGCTTTTTTTACATCATTTATTAAGATCTAGTAAGTAATTTCGGTTCTTCGAAACGAATCAGAAATGTATTTCATACTTTCCCGGCTTGTCATTTGGGATTCTATAGAATGCCTAGGAAATGTGCGAAATATGAATCGTTTCATAATTGCCGCTAGTTTTAGGCATTATATAGAATGCCGGATTTCAAAACTTTGCCCGTAACATACATAAACATTTTACATTGATATTTAAAAATTCTATATTGACTCTACTTTGATATACAGGGTGTATCTGAAATAGTACTCATCAAGACGAACAAAAAATGCAACGGAACACGGGGTCGTAAAATCGAGAAAATGCGTCTGGAGATGGACAAACTGAGACAAGAAAGAAACATTCCTAAAAATTATTTATTGCACAGAATAGGTACAACACAGCTCGTGATGTCTAGAGAAAAGATAGATTCTGGGGATAGGAAAGACAGATTCTGGGGACAGATGAAATTTCTCATTTATGAGAGGCCAATAGAAATGCCAAAAGTAGTAGCGCGTATTGTAACCGCTGCAGCAGAAATCCAGGAAACTCCAGTAATCTTCGAGCGTGTCCGCCAGTCATTCTTCCGTCGATATAGTATGTATGATAATGTTCGCGGTCAAAACTTTGAACAATTGTTGTAAAATTTTTGTTTTCTCTGGACATCACGGGCTGTGTTGTACCTATTCTGTGCAATAAATAATTTTCTGGAGCGCTTCTTTCTTGTCTCAGTTTGCCCATCTCCAGACGCATTTTCTCGATTTTCACCGTTTAAACGTCATTTGCGACCCCATGTTCCGTTACATTTTTTGCTCGTCTTGATGAGTACTATTATCCCTCTAAGTTTGTTGAAGCATTTCAGATATACCCTATATATACAAATTCTCTGCTGGTGCTTATATTTAAACTTACATTATCCGTGCGTATTTTATGTGGACGTACAGCTTTAGACACCGAGGATATACGTACACCGAAAACATCTATTTTACGACTTTTATGTACACATGAACATTTTGAACTGATATTTAAACATTTTATACTCATTTTATTCCGAGACACACAAAAATTCTACACTGTAGCACATATATTAACAAAAACTGCCTTAGTGCATTTTATGTGCCCATAGATTTAGATAATGAGGATACACTGATAAATAATTTTACACCGATGGTAGCTTTTACATAAATGTTACACACTAATAATTAAACTTTTACACTGATGTTGTTATGATACACATACAGATTCTACATTGGTGCGCACAGACTTAAAATATCCTGCTGCGCTTTATGAGTACATATGTTTAAAAATGGAGATACACTGATAAGATTATGTCTATTTTCAACTGATGCATAGAATGTTGCATTTACATAAATATATATTTTGTTTTTTTTGCCTTGAAGTTTAATCTTTGATAATTCTATATCTGTTGTAGAAACCTTTATTTCAAACTGTTTAGTGGTATTAAAGATAAATTTTCGATTACAAGATTTATTATTGATTTCAGCCTACTGCTCTCCGAAAGCAGAATTAACACATTCTTTGAATGAAATTTCAAGAGTTTTACTTAAGGAAACAATTAATGAAATATTGATTGGTGTAGACTTCAATGATAAAAGTTAAGTCCGAAGAATTCAGGAAAAAGATTCAAAAGGTAAACTAGTTTTGGAATTTGTTAATTCTCATGGATTATGTATTTTAAATAAACCAGAATCTCCTCCGACATTTAAAGGATCTAGAGGTTCTTCATGGATTGATTTAAACCTTGCTCAAATATCTTATGATATTGACCTGAGGGTTATATCTGATGTCTCTTGTAGTGATCATAACTACATTGAATTAGATATTGGTACTAAAGAATATCCTTCTTTGTCAAAAAAGAAATATAGTCTCGATAAATTAAACTTGATTGATTTTAAGAAAAACGCATTAGCTCTTTTGGATTAATTTAATAACACTCCGTTGGATGGAAAAAATGTCGAGGAGATAGTTAAAAGATTCACAAATGAAATAGTATATATTTGTGAAAAGAATAAGATTAAAAAGAAATTGGATTTAAATAAAGGAAGATCAGTATGGTGGTCGAAGAAACTGGATCTTTTGAGATCTAATTTGAGAGTAGCAAGAAGAAAATTTTTTCGTGCTTCTGATGAAAATGATAAACAGTTTTTGGAGGATAGATATAAAAAGTTAAGAGGAGTTTATAAGAAAGAAATAAACTTCTCTAAAAATCAATCGTGGAATGAACTGTGGATTCAGATTAATTTAAATCAACCCTTTGGCATTCCATACAAGATTACCATGGGGAAATATAAATCGGCATTGACTTTAAGTCAACTAAGAAGGGAGGATGTACTTTTACAGGCTCCATTAAAGAAACTTTAGATTATCTGGTAAAATATCATTTTCCAGATGATATAGATGAAGATGATACTGATTTTCAAAAAGAAATAAGAAAAAATTCTTTAAACTATTTGAATAATTTCAATGATTTCGAATTTACTGTTGATGAAATTTTGGAAGTAGTGGAATCGGTGAATAAAGCTCGAGCTCCAGGAATTGATGGTCTAAGTCTTGATATAATAGAAGACATTATGAAAATGGATCCATCTTTTATGTGTAAGATTTACAATATTTGTTTGAAAAATGGGATTTTTCCTAATTGTTGGAAAGAGGCGTCTTTAGTCCTCTTTAATAAAGAGGAGAAAGAGAAAACTGATCCTTCCTCTTATAGACAGATTTGTTTATTGTTAATTTTTGGTCAAATTTTCGACAAATTGATGATGAATAGACTATGGTACTATTTGGGCAAGAATAAAGTTTTGAATCAATCCCAATATGAATTTATGGAAGGTAAAAGTACAACTTTAGCTATTAAAGATTTATTGGACAAAATAAAAGAAAATAGAAGTTTTACATTAGTCACACTGGATGTGAAAAGTGCATTTAATAACGTATGGTGGCCTTTTGTCTTATATCAATTAAAAAGATTTAATTGTCCATTAAATCTACTGAATTTGTTTGTCAGTTATCTCAGTGAAAGTTCAGTAGCTTTTCAAGAAGGAAATTTATGTTTTATAAGACTTTGAAGTAAAGGCTGCCCTCAAGGGTCCAATTCAGGACCGTTGTTATGGAATATTCTTTGTGATTCGATGTTTGATCTACCTTTTAAAGATAATGTAAAAATTCAAACTTATGCGGATGATATTATTATAATTGTTTTCGCTAGTGGTAGACATACAATTGATTCAGATATTGACCATACTTTAGAACTGATTAATAATTGGTCTAAAAGAGTTAAATTGAGGTTTGATCACAAGAAATGTGCGATAATGGGAGTTGCTAAAAAAGGTAAAATGATTACTCTTCCGAGAGGTCGACTGGAAATTCATTCTTTAAAAAGTGTCCGAGAAATTAAATATCTCGGGGTTTTGATAGATGATCGAATGACATTTATTCCACATCTCAAAATGGTCAAGGTACAGTGTTCTGCAATTTTAAATAAGCGCTGTGCAATTAAAAGGCTAACTAGCGAGATTAGAAAGATCTTTTATAAAAGAGGAATTGAAAGAAAGAATTTATATGCAAGTCTTGCTTGGTACAAAAATAATGTAAGAATCAATAATATGTTGATTCAAATTCAGAGACTCGCTATGCTAAGTATTAAGAAATATTTTCGAACAGTGTCAATGCTTGTCTCTTTACGTTAAGTAGTTGTGAGCCTATCTATTTGATAATCTCAGAAAGAATGTTTATTATTTAATTTAAAAATTGGTCGAAATTTAGATCAAGCTTTTGATATTTCAGTTAATGTCTCAAATACAGAGACATTCAAATTAGAGAATCTTAAACATCCTGCTTTGTACTTTGGTTACATTTGGGACAAGAAGTTTCTCAAATGTGAAGGTTATGAAATTTTTACGGATGGATCAAAGATTGTTGGAAGAGTAGGATTTTCTTTTGTAGCGTTCGTTCTCAAGTGGAGAATCGAGCATTACTAAAAGATTCCGATTAAGTGAAAATTCAACGGTATTTCAATCTAAGTTTATCCAATTTTTAAATTCTTAGGATGGATTTTAGTTAAAGATTCTAATGAAGATATTAATTTATTTTCTGATAGCTAGAGTGCTATCCAAGCAATTGTTTCTGCTAAGAGTTATACTAAACTAGTTTATAAGGCACATTTTTTATTATTTGAGATTTTGAAGAAAGGAAACATTAATCTACATTGGATTGGAGGCCATGTTGGTCATGAAGGGAATGAATTGGCTGATTTAAATGCTAAACTAGCAACGAAGAAAGATCAAAACTTCTTTCGTTACGTTTAAAAATTTGTTAAAGAATAATATTTTGCAAGTATGGCAAAATTATTGGGATAATGATTCTAAGGGTAGATATACGTATTAATTTATAATAGAAGTGAAAATTAAAAGGTGCATAGGAAATTGGTATCTGACCCGATTCCTCACTAATCATGCCCATATTTCTGCGTATTAATATAAAATACACTCTCTTCCAAAAGTTAAGCATGGAGAGGAAAATGCTATTTTCCGGAAGCCAATCAGAATTGAAGAGGATGCAATTCGCTGAAGAGGTAGATGGAAGTATGCAAATATGTTAGGTAACAGCCAATCGCGCTTTCATGTCAAGAAATATGCAAAAAAGGCAGTCTTATAACAAGCCAGCTCTATGAAGGGTTACAAAGTTGATTGTAAGTGCTGATAGAAGGTGTTTAAAACTTTCGTACAATTTGTTTTCAAAACATACGTGTTTCCATGACTTCCCGAAGACGAATGGAAGATTCTGAGAGCTGGCGTGCTGTGGGGCGCATTGAAGCACGACAGTCGATCACACATGTTGCTCTTTTCTTCGGCGTTCATCATTCTGTAATTTCACGTTTATGGAAACGATTCCAAACCACACAGGCAGTTGTCCGAAAGCCCGTAGCCGGTCGCCCAAGGATTACAACCCCCACGGAACTCTAATTGCTGTTGTAGCCAAGCGGAATCGCAGAGCGACCTCCACACGTGTAATATCTATGGTTACAGCGTCCATTGGTAAGGCGATATCTGAAGCTACTGTACGCCGAAGATTACATATGAGTGGACTGTACGCCCGAGTACCTCGAGTTTGTGTTCCTCTAACCGTCCAATCAAGAGGGGCACGATTACAGAGGTGCCGGGAACATGTCAATTGAAATGGGTGTGACTGGGGCAATGTCATGTTTACTGATGAGTCAAGATTTGCTCTGGAGCCAGATGACAAGCGCATAAGGATATCGCATGAAAAACGAACACGCAATCAGTCCGAAAACATCACCGAACATCACGCATTCCGAGGCGGAAGCATTATGGTTTGAGCAGGCATTTCATTAGGATATCGCACCGCTCTGCACATCTTTAAACGGGGTTCTTTGACGGCTGTCCGGTATCGAGATGAAGTCCTAGAACCCATTGTGAGATTGTACGCTGCAGCAGTTGGCCCTACTTTTGTTTTAATGGACAATAACGCACGTCCCCATAGAGCTGACATCGTCGATGACTAACTGGAGTGTGAAGGGATATCGCGTATGGCGTGGACAGACTATTCGCCCGACCTTAAACCCATGGAAAATCTTTGGGATGCTCTCGGCCGTGCTGTATCTTTACGTTTCCCACCTCCAGCCACTCTTATTGAGCTGGAAACTTGTCTACAAGGAGAATCGCGATTGCTTAGTTCTGCGGTGGTAGACCACATTATTCCTACTTTCAAATAATTTTAGCAAAGTGCGTTAACCATATTTTCGTTATTATCGCTTTCAACATTTATGCCAAATTCCAAAACTCGCCAATATATAAATTCACATATATCTTCGGAAATTTTGAATAAAAAGCTCTATTTTTTTGTAGGTATGCTTAGAAATACATCTAGTTTAAGATGATTGTAAAAATTTTAGGTTAGGTAAAATTTAAAAAAAAAGGTAGGTTACAAGCAAAATGTTTTCGAAAAATTTATAAAAATTATTTAAAAATTCAAATTTGAAAAATAAATCACAAAAAATAGGTGAATTTTATTTGGAATGAACCTAAATTTCGAACTGTACAGGAAGGAATCAAATAAGTTTCATAAAAAAAGAGATATTAATAAATACATACCAAATTGAATTAACATTGAGGAGCTACAATTTTGAGAGCTAATTTTTTAAGAACTATACTCGTGCGATTTTTACAAAACTCGGGGGTTTGGCATAATTTGAGTCGTCGAATCGAAATATGGAAAAAAAAATTGGCATGTCGTTTAAAAAAAAGTCCGATTTTGTGTAAAAATACTTATATTTGAACAAAAATATGTATAAATCTAATACATATCCTAATTCGCGCTTTTGAGGCATGAAAATCGCAATTCGAATTTCTTCATTCGGTCCAGTAGAACGGGAGATATAGAACTGTCCCCTCCCCTTTTTATTTGCGCGGTGTATATCGGCTCCTGACAAAAGACCTCTTCATTTTGATTTTCTGATAATTTTTCATCAATCCAGTTCTTACGTAAATAGCTTCCAGTGTGCATAATTCACAAGTGCACATGAGTATCGCCACTGAATGAGGGGTTTCAAAAATGGACCAATGAGCTTCTATTGCTCATGTGACGCTGAATCTTTGAAACTGTGCAAATCTTTGAACTGAGTACATGGTGTTGTTTACGTTTTACTTTATATTTATTTTGACAGTTATGAATATATGGCGTTTAAATGCTGCTATCATTTTAGTAGAAAATCTCGTAGTGCTTTCATTTTACAAGTTTATTTACTGGTCAAAATTTCACTTTCGCGAAACTTATCACGCACATTGATATTCGGATTCATGTTCCTGGCATATTATCGCTCTTTATATCGAGAAAATGACTCGTTTAACTGCAATTAGCCTCGAATATTATGCATTTTATGTGGATTAAGAGAGTTCAAGTGTATAACATTTTCACTGTTCTGAGAATAACTGGTATTGTTAAAATAAATCTAGCATTTGCTTATCTCAAGGGTTTGCATTCCTTTGGTTTTGAAAGTGTAAAATTCAAAATGTATATTGCGAATGATTTGAATATACCTACTGTTAACATTAAAAGTTATATATGAATAATTTAAAGTACTACAGATTTTTTTTCGTTATATTGAGGGATTTGGAGATTTTACTGGTTTTGGATTTCATGTCTTTGTGGATTTAGTTCTGGATTTCTTGCTATTTTGTCTATAATTGAATAAATTAAATATATTCGTTGTGAATAAGCTAAATTCACTCTGTTTGAAGAGTATTTCTTGTGCAAACCATAAGTGTACGAGTGAACAGATATTAATGTGAAATTTAACCCCGAGGGAATGTAGGGATTTAAATTAGGAAAGTTAGCTTTGAATAAAGCTGTGCCTGGGCTATTATTATGAACAACTTTTTGATATCGACTGCTATAACAAGTCCTAAGCCTTTTTATAGCATTAATCTAACTTCGCTCTGAAAATTTTCGCAAGAAATAGACAATGCTTTAATTATTTTGTACGGGAAATTGCATGGCAAAACATTTTCAACCCTCTTGCTTAAAGCTATTAAAAGAAAATAATCCAAGCCAAAACCTTTAACGGATTTTTGATTAAAAATCTCAACGGTTTCAAAGCGAGCAATGGCAACACAGTACGGAGTAAAACATTTTTATCTCCAAAACGCGAGCCTCTCTATTCTAAAGACACGCTGTTTTTAAATACTTTGCGGTTTTGCTGTTGAATCGAATTTTTTTGGCGTAAGAGTCAAGAACGGGATATTTAATAAATAAAGAAAGCACTCAAAACGTTAAAAATAAGAACACACACAAAAAAGTTTTGTGAAGCCATCTTAATAAGAAAATTGATATGATGAACTGAGAAAAGACTGAAAAAAAAAAAGGATGCAACACTTAACACTGCATCGGGAACTCTAAACGTACACCACAATTCTGCTTTTAAATTTTTTAAAATTTTGCTGTTGAATTGTATGTGGCGTAAGCGCGAAGAAAATGATGCTTTAATGATAAAGCTAAAAAGACAAAAAAGGGGTTAGTATTAATACTGTAACAGCAGACTGGTAGGTTGCAAGCTCACCCAGAGAGTAGAAAACCTTAACAAACAATTTTGGGCGACCGTTAAAATCTGCAATCTTTCAGATTTTTTTATTAGTCCAAAGGGGGCGGTAGCACAGAAAGGCTATTAGTTTCGAAACGGCATTTTGCGTTGTTTCACTACAAATGTCTGTTTCACTTTTCAAATTGTTGTCATCAAATATTGTCACCCTGTACTATATTTAAAGAAATTAAATAATGAAGAATCTGCATGAATGTATGTATGTTTCTCGTAGTGTGAAAAAGCAAGGGTACGTAGAGCCATCAAATTTTGAACTACCTAGTCCTCCACCCGAACATGGGCACCTGGATTTCCGAATTTCGAATTTGTTTGATTATCTATTTTACATTTTGTAAAACTTTAACGAATTTTTTATTAACAAACTCAACGATTTCATAGCGAGCGATGGCAACACTGTACGGAAAATAACATTTTTATGTCTAGCGTGCGAGACTGTGTATCGGAAATTCTAAAGATATGCTGTTTTTAAATATGTTGTGATATTGCTGCTGAATTGAATTTTATGTGGTTTAAGTGGAACACGATATTTAATAAATAAAGGTAACACACAAAAGTTAAAAAAAGCTCCTTAGGACGTAATATAGAGTCTGAAAGCTTTCAGGTTTTATTTATTTTTTCCTTCTTTATTTTAACAGGCCCAGTATTTTCTTTCTCGTCTCGGACCTGAATCGATCTGTGCTGCAACAATTTTCATTTTACCTGAAGATGAATTTCACGTCGTTAACACAATAACAGCTTCGAAATTTTCATTAAAAACAGGTAATTAAATTAACAACAAATTTAATTTTACTGGGATTAGAAAGCAAACATTCTTTGGACAATTGATGCTTCCGATAATTGCCTAATGAACTGTATCATTACCGACGGAATTAAAACCCGCATTCTTTACAGTCAATGGCAATTCCCCAAACCCTCCTTTTAACCATAAATCCAAAGAAAGCAACACAGATAACAAAATGAACGTTTCGCTGTTGTAATGTATGTGCAAAGGTAAAAAAAAAATGTCATGAAAATTATAAAATGCCATAAACATTAACTTTCCTAGAAATTTATTAACTCCGTATTTAAAGCAAAATAAATACAAAAAAAAAAAAATGGAAAGAAAAAAAAAGAGAATTATAGCGTCTTGAATCAGCACTCTCTTATAGTTTACATGAAAGAGGGCTGTACCTCACACGTCTTTAAGAATTATCGTCTGCTAGTTATACCTCTTGAAAGCGATATCGTCTGTCAGTGCAGGTAAGCCATACTCATCTTTAAAGAATAGAGAGGGGGTATGGATGCATGAAAAGCGGAGGGAGGCAGTATAAGGGTTGACACAAACGATAAGCAGGAACACCTGTGAATTCGATTTAAGAGGCTTAGGAAGGGGAAAAAAAAAAGTGAAAGAAAGTGCATCGTGAGTTGATACGTTTGAGCACTTAACATGCTTTATGATGTTCCCTTGTTCCCTTTGATAGAGCATAGCATTGCTTCCCCCCCCCCGACGCTTTGAAGAGGTAAAAGAGAGAAACATAATTTAAGAGCTTTTTGTGATGGTGATTTTTAATTGTGTGACGAAACATCGGTACCTTCTCAAGAAAAAATATTTCTTGGATAACATTAAAGATATTTATTACTCGACAAAAAGTCATAAAGTCTCAACAGGTGGGTTTGTAAAATGCTGAGCACGGAATTCAAGTGAATATAACTGGAAACAGTTTAGAGGAAATAAGAACTACTTGCTATTTTAAATAAATATAATTTTTTTATTCTCAAAAATGATAAAGAAAGATTAAATAAAATAACTATAAATTTTTAATTAATTCTCAAAAATGATAAAGGAAGATTAAAATTTTTAATTGATTTTCGAAAATAATAAAGGACAGTTAAATAAAATAAATATAATATTTTAACTGATTCCCAAAAATGATAAAGGAAAATTAAAATTTTTTAATTGATTAAAATCAGTCGCAATCTGAAAGTTTCATATTATAACGTGGACGTTAAAAAGAATTTTAAAAAAAATTAAAATGCACGAAACAATTTAAAAACGCAAAAAAGTCAAACAAAAATTTCCTTTCTGTTCTAAAATACAAATAGTATCCAGTGTTACAGATTCTCTAAACTTAGTTTTTACTATTATTATTTTGTTAGACCAAATGCGCAATTTGCCCAGAAGGGCTATTAAATTCGGTTAGACATTTTACGTTGATTAACAAACTCAACGATTTCAAAGCGAGTAATGGCAACACTGTACGGAGAAAAAAAATATTTTTATCTCCAGCGCGAGAGATCGTGTATCGGAAATTCTAAAGATATACTCTTTTTAAATATTTTGCGATACTGCTGTTGAATTGAATTTTATTGTTTAAGTGCGAAGAACATGATATTTAATAAATAAAGGTAACACACAAAACGTTAAAAAAAGTCCTTTTGGGCGTAATAAAATCTTAAAGCTTTCAAATAATTTTTTTAACATTAAAACTTAAATGAAATATAATTTCAATTTAAAAAATTCTAGTACCTGTTTCGTTTTTTGGTAGGAGGTGGTGGTAGAATGAAATGACATAAACAGAATAATATCAAAATATAAGAACATTGATCTTCAAATTGTCCATTAAATTCATGGATTCTGCAAGTTAAGCTCAAATTCTACCAAACAGCAAAGCTAAACATCTAAAACAATCAATTAAATAATAGTTTGCTTATTTGTGCTAGCGTTTCAATAACAACAGAACTATTATTTAACATATAATTGTTTTCATTTTCCGCATAACAATTGCCACTGCGAGAGATAAAAAAACGGGGTGGGACATTTCTATATCTCCCGTTCTACTGGGCCGATTGACTAAACTCAACTTGCGTTTTCCATGTCTCGAAAGCGGAACTTAGGATATATATTAGATTTATATATAACACTGTTCAAACGTAGGTATTTTGACACAAAATAATTCATTTGGCGAACTTCTTAATATATAGCAAATCTATTTTCCTTTCCTTTTTTTTATTGTGTAGGAGAGGTAAAAATGTCACGTTTATTACTTTCAAATAATTTTAACAAAGTGCGTAAACCACATTTGGAGTTATTATCGCTTGTAACGAATATGCCGAAAAACACGCCAGTATCCACGTATATCTTAGGAAATTTTGAATAAAAATCGCTAATTTTTTTGCAAGCGTGTCTAAAGATGATGTTAAAAATTTTATGGGTTATAAATACAAAACGTTTTTCAAAAATTTATAAATATTATTTAAAAATACAAATTTTAAAAATAAATCATAGAAAATGTGCGAACTATACTTGGATTAAGCCCAAATTTCGAATTCTGGAAGAAGGAATCAAGGATTCAAGTAAGTTTTATAAAAAAAGACATATTAATAAATATATATCAAATTCACTTAACACTGAGGAGCTAAATATCTGAGAACTAATTTTTTAAAAACTATATCGTGCGATTTTTACAGTGTGTCATAATTTGAGTCGTAGAATCAAAATATGGAAAAAAATTGGCATGTTATTTCAGAAAAAGTCGATTTTGTGTCAAAATACCTATATTAGAACAATGTTATATATAAATCTAATACATATCCTAAGTCGCTCTTTCCAGATAGGAAAAACGCAAGTTGAATTTTGTCAATCGGTCCAGTAGAACGGGAGATATAAAATTGTCCCCCCTTTTTTTTTCTGGCGGCGCAGTGTACCAAACAGTGTAATTAAAAAAACAATACAGTAATATAATATATAGAATATGCTCGCAATAAGAATATAATAAAAAAAAGGAAAATGTGAAAGCTTGCAGATTTTATATTACTTCCCAAAAGGGCGTTTTCTAAACGTTTTGTGTGCCCCCTTTATTTATTAAATAACATGTTCATTGGATATGAACCACATTAAATTCAGTTCAACAGCAATATCACAAAATATTTAAAAACAGCATATGTTTAGCGTTTCCGATACACAGTCTCTCGTGCTGGAGATTTTTTTTTTTTTCGTGATATTTGCATGTAAGGGTAGAATAAAGGATTTTTTTTTCCAAAAGCATTGTAAAATGGATTCAGAAAGGATTTTTTCGTCACGTCTATACTTACCTACATATGCATCTCGCACAAAAGCGATTACCCGCAGAACGTCGAAATTTTATATGTGGGACTGATATATCACGCAGTTGTGCAGCTTCTTTTTTTGTTGCAATAGGCATACGAAACACACACATGCATATTTGTAAATCGGTTTTGTAATTCAACTTAGAAATAAGCTTTTAATTCCTCATTTTTAATTTGGGTGTTTCTTCTTTCTATTAAAAATAATAACAACTGTTCTGGACTGTAGAACTTCTAGATTAATCTATGCCACAGAGCTTGCGTAAAACTTATGACATAGAGTATTCGGAACTTGATCCCCAGAATTTTGAAAGCTGAAACTTTTCTAACCTAAACCAAAACCTTCTCTTAGTGAGCTTCCATACTGCTTAAATGCGCACTTAGCCTCTGCCTTTGTTTGGGCGCTACTTCGCTGTGCTCTCATCCTATCGCATTAATCAAAATTGTTAATACTTTTGAATAGGCACGTTTCGTTATAAAAAATTCGTCGTAAAAGAGTTCTGCAAAATATGAAATAGCTACTAAGACAAATTCCAAATTTGGGCTTCCAGATGCTCATATTCGAGTGGAGGACTACGTTATTCAAAATTCGATGTCTCTAGGTACCGTTATTTTTTTCACAATGTGAGAAACATACATACATTCATGCAGATTCTTCATTATTTAATTTCTTTAAATATAATGCAGGGCTGTAGTATTTGGAGGCAACAATTTGGAAAGAGAAACACCTTTTATAGTGAACCAACGCAAATTGCCAAAACGAAATTAATAGCCCTTTTGGGCGAATTGCTCCTTTGGTCCAATAACCCGTACTGAAAA
Organism: Stegodyphus mimosarum; assembly: GCA_000611955.2. Lineage (NCBI taxonomy): Eukaryota > Metazoa > Arthropoda > Arachnida > Araneae > Eresidae > Stegodyphus > Stegodyphus mimosarum. Next base: position 42,458 of record KK114800.1, read on the forward strand.
TATAAAACACTGAAGGGCCTCAGAATTGAACGGTCGGTCAAAAGAGTTTGTTAAAGTTTTTTGATATTTTTCTCGCTGAGCTCACTGTCTACTTAAGATGCTGTTTCACTGACTCCTGCTAGCCCATTTTGCATTTTTAGCTTCATTACTAAGCATCATTTTCTTCGATCTCACGCCATATATAATTAAAGAGCAAAAGCACAAAATTTTTATTTCATCTAACAAAATTAAGGATTCCCGATGCAGTGTTAAGTGTTGGCATAAATTATAATATTTTTTTAACTCTTTCCTCAGTTCATAATACCAGTTTTCAGTTTACTTAGTAAGATGGGTAGTAAGAATTTTTTTTATTGTCTTTTTATTATTAACGTTTTACGTGTTTTATTTACGAAATATCGCGAGTTTCGCACGTACACCACATAAATTCAATTCAATAGCAAAACACCGTATTTTTAGAATTTTCAAGAAGCAGTCTCAAGGGGAGGTAAAATTATTTTATTCTGCACAGTGCTGCCACTGTCAATTTTCAAACTGTTGAAACTGTTAATGAAAAATTCAATAAAGTTTTACTAAATAGGAAACAGGTAATAAAACAAACATAAAATTCAAAATTAGGGCTTCTAGTTTCCCATGTTCGGGTGGAGGACTACGTTATTCAAAATTTGATAGCTCTAATTTGATAGTAGTTTTTTCACATGGCAAAAAACATTCATACATTCATGCATATTCTTCGTTATTTAATTTTTTTAGAAATAATACAGCGCGATAATATTTGGTGGCAACAATTTTAAAAGTCATACGCCGTTTATAGTGATTCAAGGCTAAATCCCGTTTCGAGATTAAAAACTCATACGGGCGAACGCCATTTTTGTGCTTAAAAAATATTGAGTCCATGCCAAAGCACATGAAATGTGAAATTTTAACTTAAGAAGAAATTAAGAAACTTTAGTTTAGAAATCATGATTAAGAAAAACTTTGTTCGAAGTTTTAACATATGTAAACACCGGCTTGGGTAAGTTTACGAAACAAATGAAAACTAAATTTTATTTTAGAACTCAAACAGACATAAACTTTATTCGAAAATTTATTGTTTAAAAATCAGCCAATTAAATTTTATCAAACAAACGAAAAATGAATTTTATTTTGTAAATAAAACAAAAAGTAATGTTTCGAAATTTTACATTTTTAAACATGAGTTTGTATACATTTAAGAAACAAACAAAAAATAAACTTCGTTTCAGAAATCAAGCAAAACATAAACTTTTTTTTAATTTTCGTCATTTTTAAACATCGGTTTGTTTATGTTTACCAAATAAAGGGAAAATTAACGTTACTTTAGACCTCAAATGGAAAATAAACTTTATTAGAAATTTTATTACATATAAACATTATGCTTGTATCATGGTATTAGTTATTCAAGAAGCGATTTTTTTTTATTCGGTTAACTCATTCATGTAATTTTCTAGTCCTATAATCTTATAGAAGCCATAAGTGATTTCCTTTTGAAGCTTTGAATTTTTACATTAAAAGCTGACAGTTGAGAATCGTTCGAGTTTTCCAAATGAATTATTAACGAAAAAAATATTGTCATGCTTTTAGCTCAAATTATTCTAACGGAAGTGCAATGAAAAAGGAAAGTTCATCTTTTTTAACTTGCCGAAATACATCAAACAATCGCGGAGATGTTCGCCAGTTTATTATTTAAGACTTACGTCCATGAATTTTAAGCTGCTGTGCTAGTAACTTAATTAAATAGGTTTGTGGGTCACAGTTAAGGCTGCTTTTTACGCAGCTATATGGGTTAAGGACATGGTGCATTAGAAAGGAATTAGGTTGCGTGACAAATGGTCTGCTATAACGCAGACGATTCATTTTTCAGCTGTTTTCCACAGCACAAATTCAGAAAGATTAGGTTTTTGTTAAAGATTTCTTTTGAGGAAGCTTCATTTCCATTTGTAGATCAAAAGACACACTGAGCGTAAATTAAGAAAAAGAGATATTGAAGCAGCAAATTTTTTTGCTTTATATTTCATCAAATGATCCAACGTATACACAGCCAATTTAACTTCAAAACAGGAACGATTCATTCTTTTTTAATAATCGATTTATAAGTACTCGATATATCTTAGACATAATTTGACATAGCTTCTCTCCATTTCCTCGAATCTCTTAAGACATTTTACCTTTCCCGTTCATTTTGTTTTCATGGCTTTAATTTAGTTAAATTTAGGGTCGGGTTAATCCCGTTGGAGGCCCCTGTAGGTAAAATTTTTGGGGCCCCCCTTTTTGTGTGCCTATTTGCTTGGAGCTCACCTGACGCTAAAGCAGGGATGTCAAACTCATAGGTACACTTGGGCCAAACAAACAAGGTTTAACTTTAGGCGGGCCGCAAAAAAAAATCAATATTCATAGAAACGTAGATTTATTTCGAATACGAATA
>KK114800.1:48492-83202 GCA_000611955.2 Stegodyphus mimosarum
CGAGCAATGGCAACACTGTACGGAAAAAAAAAAAAAATTTATCTCCAGCGCACGAGACTTACGGAAATTCTAAAGATATGTTCATTTTAAAATGATTTTGCGATATTGATTTTGAGCTGAATTTTATGGTTTGAGTACGTAGTACATGATATTCAATAAAAAAAAGGTAGCACACGAAACGTTAAAAAAACGCGCCTTTGGACGTAATTTAAAATCTGAAATCTTTCAGAATTTTTTTTTTTTTTATTCTTTTTAAGACAGAGGAAAATCTCTCTTCTGGTGCATTGGAAAGTGGAATAGTGAAAAATATAAATTAAATAATTTCTGCATTAGGAAAAACCAGTGATATCTCTCTCTTGGAGCCTGTTATTCGAAAATAAGTTCGTCTTCACTTCCTTTTAAAAGCAATTAAAAACTGTTCCACTTTATTATCAAAAATGCATAACATCTGCATAATTTTTATAAAACTGTTTTAAATTTAATACGGGACTTTCTTTTTGTACATTCAACAAATTTAAATTAAAGAATATTTTTGAACTTGCTATATAATTTTTATATGCTTCCCTTCCACGAGAGAGGTAAGTGATATTACATTGTCACAATTAATATTAAAGGAATTAAAAATAATTTTCGTGTGTCTATGTGTGTGCGGGGCCTGCAATTCTGAGCTTTAACTGTCAAAGATTATAAGGTATTTTCTCCCTCCTTCCAGCCTGCTTTCGTGGTGTAACGGTACAGCACTCGACGCGTATTCGAGAGGTCCAGGTTCGAATCCTAGTGAGGGCCTTGCTCATTTTCCATGTATTCTGTTCCAAAAGAACCTAATGTCTCTACAGTGGCGCCCGAACAAAAAATATGATGGACAATAGTTCGCTAGGGTCCCACAATCCCCAGTCGTCTTTTAAAAGAGGAAGTATACAAGTCATTTTCTCGCCCCTTTCAGCATGTCTTCGTGTTCTAACGGTAGCACACTTGGCGCGTATTCGAGAGGTCCAGGTTGGAGTCCCGGTGAGGGCATTGTTCATTTATCATGTCTCCTGCTTCCAAATAACCTAATGTCTCTACAAGATTTCATTGCACTTTCCTCTCTTTCTATGTTAAAAAAATTCATAACGGAATCGAGCAATAAATGTTTTCAAACATTTTAATAAATGAGCTCCTTTAAATAGGGTGCAGGTGCACTTATGTGTAGAGATTTTTTTGTAAAGATTTTTTGGTGGTAATCATTCTTAGTAAACTAGTGTTCCAAATTATTGCCATGAAATGGTTTCAAATCTGCACAGGTTTTTAAAATAAGGCACGCCACCACAACAGTTCCTTTCTTTTCCGAACTTGAAGCACAGGTCTCAGATAAAGTTCCTTTTGTATGATTATAACAAATGTTTAACGTGAGAGCGGCTCTTGCACACCATCTAGCATCGAATATTTTTTTCCGCATTAAATTATTTTCTGGCTTTTTTCAGCTGTCTACTCAAAATTTGTCAGCGATAAATGGAAAAAGAAAATTTTGCACAAACATAAGATATTGAACAGTGACATTGAAAATTTCTGCAGCAAAATTTAACATAAACTATTGCTACGAATTTTTGTATATAAGTAAATAGTTTTAGAGAAACTGTAGTATTTTTTTGTGTAATGTAACATGAAATGCTTAAGGGGTCAGGTACCCTTTGAGGGTAAAAAAAATCAATTTTTTATTGATTTATATTAAAGAGGCAATTTATAGGAACATTTTAAAACAAACCGCATAAAAAAATTTCCACTAGAACGAAAATTACCGAGGAAGAACCGCAGCCCAATTTTCAAAAGCCAGGATCGAGGCGTTCGTTTACCTTTTTTTGACAGCTGGATATTTATAGCTGCCCTCGTGAAGAGTGGTTATAAACTTCGTTTATAAAAGCAATCTAATATTTTTTTCTTGTAATGGCTTGGAAATAGATATATTTAATAATTATTTAATTCTCACTGCTTTTTCTAGAGGAAGAAAGTAATACATTGACTTTCATTCATTCATTCAGTTTGTTTTGCTTGCGAATTATACAGCGTGTGCTCCATTCTGCGAGAGATTTCTCGATATATTTTCCTTCATTTAATAATATAATTAAATATTTGTATCGAAAATTTATTTCTAAGAATAAAATGAATAGGATAGAAGGTAAAGTGACGCCAAAACGATCATCTGGCAGTAGAAATAAGAAGAGAAAATTCACTGGTAATATCCACACTCGAAAAAGTGTTACATAAAGGCACAACATATATTCATGGTGCATTTTAAATATATACGCATTACTTTTTTGTTGTTTTTGGAAACTAACTTATATTGTCCATTTTTACAACTCGCATTGTATAATTTTATAGAATTTTAAGTAATTTTATTCAATTACCACTCAGTATGAAAAAATTAAACTCCAAATGACTAGCCTGGAAAAAAAGTGAATTCGTGTAAAAATTGCAAATTTTTTGGTCAGTGAGTTAAAGTTTTCGTTTCATATTTTCACGATTGTGTGAACTTATTTCCTTTTTAGATATTTTTATACTTAAGTATCCATATATAAATAATTATATCATGTATTTGATTTAATATGAACACTTATTTTTCTTAAATAATGCATATTTGTTTGATAAAAACATACTTTTATCTTTAAACTCAATTTTCTCAAAACTATGATTTTACTCACTGCGCGCAACATTTCTCTGAAACGTGCACCAAATTTTATATGGATGTTTATATGCTAGGTATGCTTAATATGACGAACCAGAATGTTTCTTATGTAAAAACGTTTAAAATTGTAGCTAATTTATACCTAAACAATTTGATAAAAATTAAAATTTTGTTTTTAAAAAATTATTTTTGTTGGAAAGGAACATTGAAATAAAATAAATCTTCGTCATTTTAAAGATACATTATTTTTCTACCATACGAAAAAAAAATTGGGTTGTTCTTATGCTTTATATAGTTGCAATGCTGCGCGCAGTGAATTTCAAAATATTAGCTATAAAAAAAGGCTCTGCATTAAAATATTTATTTAAAAGTTTTACTAATGCACATGACTTATTTAGTAATCTTAAACAAATAACTAAGAGTACCACAATATGTGTTAGAAATTTCATTTTTATGGGACTATTAGTTTTGGAGATACATCACTTGCAAGTTGAGTAATTTTTTGACATATTTTACCATTCAAAAGGTACCTGACCCCTTAAAAGAGATGAAGCTTTGCCGAAACAAAAAGATACAGGAGCAAGTCTTCAGTAAATGGCTATCTCGCTGAATCAGCGAGATATAACCAAGCTGGATGGTTTTGGAGAGTAATTTTTGTCGCCAAACTTGGCGATTATTTGGCGATATTTCGGTCTGGTCCCTGTATAAGTAACTGAGACTGCAACTGAATAATTGTAATTGATCTCTATATGTAACTGTAACCATAAGATGTAATTTTAACCGGTAGTTTCCAGAAGGTACTATATAATACCGAAGAAACTATATAATACCGAAGAGAGCATCTGCTCGTAGTAACTTCTTCCCGTAGTTTCGAAAAATAGAAGGTGCTAGAGATTTCTCGGTGGCCGGGGGAAACTATATAAGATCAGAGACAACATCTGTTCTTAGTAGTTGTTAACTCAGATTACTGAGATCTCCGTGAGAGCTTCGCCTTTTAGATGCGCTTTGCACTGTTTTGCGTTTAACGTTCTTAGTAGTTAAATGAAACAACTGATTGTTCTCTATAATACTGAGAAGATCTGTACAAGAGTTTTTGTGGAAAGTTAAAGAACTATAAAATGTTTCTTTTGGTCAAAGAAAATTATAAAGCTGCAACAAAACTGTCCATTTAAATTAAAGAATGAGCCGCAAAAGAGATGTATTTAGATTGTACTTAGATTGTAGCAATAAAATACGATACTACTATTCTGAGTATACTCCTGATAGGTTTACTTATATTATCACTGTGTGCCTTCAACAAAGTTTAGTATCTATATAAGGTATTTTCTCCCTCCTTACTGCATGTCTTCGGGGAGTAACGGTAGCCCACTCGGCGCATGTTCGAGTACCGGCGCGGCCATTGCTATTTTTTTCGTGTTTCCTACTTCAAAAATCCTAACGACTCTACATCAATACCTAATTTTGCTAAAGCGGGCAATACCTATTGCAATCTGCAGTCTTTCAGATTTCTTGGCCCCTGATGAAGTGGGACCTGTACCTGCTTGCCCTCGAAATCGATTAAGATCTTGAACAAATCTACGCCAAACAGAAAGTTGTAGCTTTGCTAATTTTATAGTGTTGCATGTCTTTCAATTCGTATAAACCTTAGAAACCTTTCTTTTACATCACTACTTGGCTATACGTACCTTATAGCCAGTGTCAGCTGAGCAACGTGCAAAATATCCCGTGTACAGTCGAGTAAGAGACTGCACTAAGTTGCTGATTTAATTTGTTCTCTTACGCATGTTATGAAACATTTATTAAAAACTAGCAGAAGTACCCGATTCCAGTTAGGTTCGATTAAAAATAATGCATCTAACAACAGACAGCACGATACCACTTTAATCCTTCTCTAATAACGATGCAAAAAATACGATTCATAGTCATACATTTTTCAGTCTGATGCGATATGGAACCCACATGAAAAATTTCGTTAGAAAAATGAGCTAATTCTCTCTCATTATATCAGCAACAACGGCACGCAGTTTTGAATGATTTTCGTCTTTCTAATCAAATGGTCGTCAAAGCTCAAGTTCCATCCAATACTTCACCTATATTCAATTTTAGTCGATTAAATGTGGCAAAACATTTATTATAATTGATCAGAAATGAATAACGCGAACAAACAAACACACAAACAGACATTCTTCTTTATATGTATAGATTTTGTAAAACTTACAAATTTTTCATTAACAAACTGTACGATTTGAAAGCGAGCAGACAATAATATATTTAATATTTGGCAGTGCTATTTTTATTTCATATTTTGTAAAACTTACAAATTTTTTATTAACAAACTCTACGATTTGAAAGCGAGCAGTGGCAACAACTTTCGAAATATAGCAGATTTTCATCTCCAGCTTGCGAGACTGTTGCCACTCGGAAAAATAATGCCGAAAATTATCGTTTTTCCCAATTTTTAAATAATATGTCTTATTTTAGCTACTTTTTTTTTTTTTTTTGAAAAAGTAGACGTCAACCTCTTCCAGAACCCAGAAAAGAATTGTAGAAAATTTGGTGACGATAGCTATAGTAGTGACTGAGTTATTAACGAACAAACAAACAGACATTCTTCTTTATATGTATTGATATTGACGAATTCCACGCAAATATCATGTGACGAAAAACTTATATTTTCTCGTCCTCGATTACCATATATTTTTTAATGCAGTTTTAAAAAAAACTATCATACTCAAAGATCCATTCCAAGCACGTGAAATAGTTTTTTACTTGAATTCTGATTTTCCTCATCGACTTATAACCTTTTATTTGATATAATTCTTTTCATTTTTTTTTTTGCAATAGCTTTGTTTGTTTTCTGCCTGTTGCAATAAATCAAAATCAATTCTGCTTAAAGCTGAAGATATTTCACGCAAATTACATATTTAAAACATTATATGTAAATTTAAGAAAGAACCGAATGCATGTACACAAAGAAACTTCGAATTTAACTTTAATTAGTCGTGTTATAAGTTCAGGAAAATTTGAATATACTAAGGCCCTTCACAATTTTTTAGATGATTTTGTTTGTATCTGCAGAAATATTTTACCTAAAATTTTTGCACATTAAATGCTCCATTTGATAGCCCTTATTCTTCACTAACTTTCGACACCTTAATTTCCAAGACAATAAAGGGCCCACCAACGGCCGAGCGGTAAAGCAGCTGAATACTGGTAGTTCCGACTTTTGAATTCGATTTTAAGCGAACGGGCTGGCTGCATGGGTGTTTTCGTGATTTTCGCCATGTGTAATGTGTATAAGAGCCAGTTCCCTTAGAAAGTACTCCAAGAAGGCATCTCTTCCCTTAGGCAGATAGTGCTTGTGTACTTTGCCATAATTCAATAAACTAAACAAACCAAGACAATAAACTATTTTGCTATGCAGGAAGAGGGTATTTTTTCCCATTCCTCTTCAACAGCTTTCCAAAGTCGAAGGAAGGTTGTAGGTCTATAATTCGGAGGTTCTAAAGGTGAAGGAAGGTTGTCTGGACAAAAAGTCTGGCTTTTTAAGTTGTCTGGCTTTTTAAGAGTCCGAAAGCGCAAAAGTCCGTGGATAATACATCAGACGATTTAGTAGGGATATGAGGGAAGTGTGTGGCTTTGATACAAGTTTCTTTTTCCATTTTGCCCGGGAAATGAACAGTGGATTTTGGCGTGAGGCTGCTCTCTTTCTCTTGATGCAGTTCTACTGATTGATTGCACTATGAGTAGAGATGACATGCTTCATATTTAAAATTGAGTATAAAATATGTTCCTATAGTGTGTGGAGTATACCTTAAAGTTTTCTGCACTCTCTTTAATTTTTATTTGGGCTTATGTCAAAAATAAGTAACAATAATAAACCCTTTTGAAAAACTTTCCTTAGATTCCTTGAACCATGTTTAAGATAGTTTTCTTCTGTTTGATGATAATAGATGGAACTCTTTTTATTGCAGTTATTTAAATGTACCGAAGATTCGTCTACAGTGGCAATATTTTTCCATTTTTGAGCATTCCGAACGCGTTTTGCTTTCGGGGATATATCTTGGAGAACGACGATGCACATTACAAATTTTCTCCCTTTAAGATTTAAGTCAATATTAAAAACTCTGTGTCCAGTTGGCATTCAGCATTTTAATGATTATGCAACTCTCCTTTAACTTCGAGGATTTTCTTTTAACATTAAATTTCCTATCTTCGCAAACCTTTGAACATTGCGTTTTCTCCTTGAATATGTATTTCGAACGATTTTAATCTTTGAAGCCAAACTTCGACTTTTTTTTCTTTCTTGTTCAATATTTCTTTCTTGTTCTTTATTTCTTTATTTCTTTATTTCTTTCTTGTTCAATATGTATCGAAAGATCTGATGTATACACCACATGACGTCATTGTACGGAAAATTAAATTATACGCATTTTGCATTTCATTTAAACTTATTGGATTGAATTAAATCTACTTCATCGATAGCTCATAAACCACAATAGAATAAACGCACTCTTTAAAATTCTCTATACTTGTTTACCATAGTGACACTCTGGAGCTAGGTTCACTTAACAGCCTTACATCTAATTTATTTTATAACTCAGAATACACAAAAATTATGCATATGATCTGAAGAATTATCAAATACTAGTAGAGAAAAAATGACAGTTCTGAGCCAGGGAGCACAGGGAGCGGGAGTTGAGGGAGCTCCCGAGAAGGAATGGTCAGCCGTGGGAAGGAAGCTTATCTGAAAATGGAGATAGGAGAGCCTTATCTGTCAGTGGATATGGGGAAAATTGTTGATACATCAGAATGAAGAGAACTTGTTTTTGGTTATTTTCTTTAGAATATGCTTGGTACGTATACATTCTTTATGAAATAAAAGGAATTCATAAAACTATTTTCTTAAAGCAAAATTTTTAACTGTGAGTTAAAGATGAATTTAAACCAACGATTTCTTTCATATAGATTCAGAAATTAAAAGTTTTCTTTAAAATAATAATATTTTTGATAATAACCCTTTCAGACTCTAATAATTTTTAAAAATATAAAATAATTATTTTGGGGCAATATGTATAATTCATAAATTAAAGTCATAATATTATTCTTATAATTGATCTCATACTTTTGAACTTTAATACTATTTTTTCCCTTAAAATTGTTACCATAGTTTTAAACGATTTATTTTGTGAACATCAGTTTTATTCATCTTTAGTCTAAAGTCTAAAGATTTACGTTTTTCCTTATTTATTGCCCATCACTTCCTAAATTTGCTAGTCCTCTTTTAATATTTATTGCTATTCCACATTTTTAATATTCATCTTTGGCTTCTAAATTTATATTATGTTTAAGCCCTTATATTCCCTATTATTTCTTTTAGTTCTTATTTCTTTTGTCTTGGAATCTAATTTTATTTGTATCCGTATTTCACACCAAACTTTATACGACCTTCTTGAAAAAAATACTAGAATTTGATTATTTTTTCGAACTGAAGGCAGAAGTTTAATTTTTACTACTTTCACAAACGATTCCACAACATTTTTGCCTCTTATCTTACCTAAAGTTTAATTCCTTAAGTCAGCTGATACATTAATCACTATTAATACACATTTACAATACTAGTACAGATTGCCCAAATTGGAACTGAACTGTTACACTGCTTTGAGTGAGATATTATATCGTCTCTTACTTCCTTACTTTTAATTCAATGTGCATAAACTAATATATTTTCCTGAAGATAGAAATTCGTTATAAGGAATTTCTTTCACACAATCCATCTATGTAGTTAGAAAGTTATAAAAATTACACGAATTAACCTCTTTTATTATCACTATACTATTAATCGAAGTTTTTTTTTCCCTTTCTTCTACAATATTGAAAATTTGTAGAATAGTAGTCTGCATTTAAATTTTAGCATGGCCTAGATAAAAAGTGTATGAAACGATAGAAATTATCCATGAACAACTAAGATTAAATTCAAAGAATGAATCTGTTTGTAAAACAATTTTTCAATTTATATAATAACTGACATGCGGACTAGTTTTCCTCTTGACGTTTCCTGAGAAGATACACAAATCAAGAAATTTTGAGAAAAGTCAGTATAAAGAAAATTACGTTTTAATAAAATACTTTGCGAAAAAAGAAAAAGTAATTTTAGAAGAATTAATCTTAGTAAAATGCTGTTCGACGAAAATAAAATAATAAAATGGACTATTACATTAAAAACAAAATGTTAAAAAATTAACTTATTACCAAAAACTAGAAATGGGGCATTAGAAATTGTAAAATAAAAATATGAAAACATGAAAAATAAATTTACGCTTGTGAATATTATTGAAACTGTTCAATAAATGTATGAAAAATATAAGTAAAATGTGAAAATAAATTTGCTTGTACAGGAAATTTAAGTGAAACTTGAAGACATCAAATAAAATACTGGATGAAAAAATAAAATGTGAAAATAAATTTACACTTAAAAACCTTGAAACGTAATTAACAACTTTGAATAAAATTTAGATATTAAAGCAAAATTATTATTATTATTATTCATTTTTAACAAGAAGGATTTAGAAAAAATAAGACATTTAAAACATACTTTTATAAAGCACAGATGGAATGAAAACTTATTTTGTTTTGAATAAAGCACAAATCTTGCAAAGACTAAAATTCACAGGAGTCACGAGATGAAATTCGTTCCCTACATGTTCTAAGTACAATTTATTTGCAACATCTTACCACATCAGTACGAAAATAGCGAAGCGCATTAAGGAGCTATTATTTTTAAATACCTCATTTTACTACAGTGAAACGCATTCTGATAGGGATCTTGAATATTTTGCACATAAGTAAACATTTTCTAACGTTGTTTTCAGCATTGCTGTCTAAGTGAAAAATCACAAAATGTTTAATTATTTGAAGCTCTAGATCGAATTTTAAGAAAGCTACCGTCTGAAACAAAGAAAATTTTAAACACTTAGGAATTTATGTACAGAAAAGTGTATGAAAAATTTAACGTACTGCCCATTTCACTTAATATGCTTATTCAACAATACTGATACTTTATTTTTTTTTAATTCATTGTTCCCACAGAGTTATCGTTTTCCAGTATCTTAGACATTTAGAGGTATTTTATATGAACTGACCCTATTTTATAAGAAACAAGATGTTGGAATCTGTGATATATATATATATATATATATTATTTTAGAATGCTCAGAGGAATTACAACCATTTATTTAAAGTAATTTGAAAATTTACTTCTGTGAGGGATTTGGACGAACACATTGCAATATTGGAACATTGCTTTGGATTGACGTATGCAGTACGTGGTTCGACAAACTGCGAGAATTGTCCATATTTGTGGGTCGACTTTCGAAGATTTTGTTGTCAATGAATTTTATTACTTGCCAAATATTGAAATGTTTACCGATTTTTATTTAGGAATGTACCTCCTTGTTGTTCATTTTCTTAAACAGTATATTCCATATACGACAAAATTCTTCGATCAAGTTAGAGAATGTATGAGTTTTTTTCTTAAAACTACATATCTATAGATTTATACGAAATGTAGTCTTAAATATTTTATAACGTCTAAAGGTGGGTGTAACTAAAGTTGCATCTTCTACCCTCACTGCCTAGTTAATATATTTGGTCGGATTTTGATTTTAGCAAAGTTTTGTTTGAAGATACAGCACATCTGGGGCGAGTGTAAAAGTTCCTTTAGTTTCTACACTTGTCGAACCTAAGTATCTAGCGTTCATTATCCTTTGCCCGATATACAGCTGTTTAGAGCAAGCGGCAAGTGCTTCATACAGAATACCTGTAGTGGCTACATCTCTGTTTTCATCTACGTCTCTTGCCCTACAATTTCCATAAACCACTGGTCCGAACGAGTACGTGATAAAGCAAGACATAAAAGAAAGAAGCTAACATAAAGCCTATAGATGTACTAAAATTAAAATCATAAATATCGTAAATATCTGTAATAATTGATAATTTTCCTATCTGCAACGTGAATTGGAAATATTTTGGAGTAATATATTGGATCTCTTATACAGTTGAAATCTTTCTAATTTCAATAAATTTTGCATTTTAGAAAGAAATGATGCGAATTTTACAAGTCTTAGACATTCGAAAAATAATATCGAAAACGTGTAGAGTATCCATATTAAAACCTTTAATGTTTGTTTTCTAGTATAAAAACAAAATCTTGAAAAACGAATTTTGAAAGATCTTAGTTTCATAAAATTTATGAGTAGACGAGAAATTTTCATTTCGGAGCATTTCACAAAACTTTTTGGATTATTATCATTTGTAATAGCTTTCAGATCTTTGGGAATATCGTCGCTTTCCCATTACAAGTTAAAGAATTTCCGGATTTTATTTTCGACTGCTGTTGACGGTGCAACCTACAAATAAATACGAAAATAACTAGTGAAAATAACCAATAACGTTGCATGATTTAATAAAGTTATTACAAGTTCTGAAGATCAAGAATTCATTTACTTTTCCGCTTGTTCTTAATACAATATTGTTACGAAAAATTCGGCGGTTGCGCCTGTATGTAAGCTTTCCGGCATAGCACTAGGGTTGCCATAAAATAGTGTATGGCAGGGTTGCCAGATTGGCGACTTTATCGCCCATTTGGCGACCAAATCGGCGATATCCCATGGTCCAATCGGGAAGCTTCTAGAATAACTTCCTGTCGAGATATTTCTCGAAACGTGTCGAACTTAAAGAAAAGCTATTTAAACCCTTGCGTTTCTGAGAGAGTTAGTTGCGAGTTAGTTGCGGGATTGTGAAGTGTTGCGAGCAGTGTGATTAGTTGTGAGAATAGCTGCTACGCGAGGGTTCTGTGAACGGAAAGCAATCGAGATAGTGCTTTGCCGTGAAGCTATCTTTACAGTATAGCTTGACAGTGGATTGGTGATTGTTCCACGGTGTTTTATTATAAGTTTAGTGTTGCCGTGAAGCTACCTTTACAGTTACAGCCTGAAGCTGTGTTGCTGATTGTTTCAGCGTATTTATTGTAGATTTTCGACGCTTTTAAAGGTGATTTTGGAACTGTGCTGTAAATAGTAATTCCTGTAAATAAATTGTGCTTTTTATTGTTCTGCATCGTGTTTTCATCGGATACTCTCAAATCTGCGAACCCGTAAAACGCAACAATATATTTCAAGCAGCTAAAAGGTAAACCCCTATGAGGAATCTTGATGTTACAATGCAAATTTAAGCTAAAAATTTTCTTGGAAAGTAAACAGCGATTTTGAAGACACTCATGCAATTACTTAGTTAATTTGGCTTTCTAGTTATGTTTATGTTTAGAACAAAATTTAGACAAATTAAAATTCATGACGTCAAAAGTCGACCCACAAAAATGGACAATTCTCGCAGTTTGTCGAACCAACGTACTGCATACGTCAATGCAAAGCAATGTTCCAATATTGCAATGTGTTCGTCCAAATCCCTCACAGAAGTAAATTTTCAAATTACTTTAAATAAATGGTTGTAATTCCTCTGAGCATTTTAAAATAATATATATATATCACAGATTCCAACATCTTGTTTCTTATAAAATAGGGTCAGTTCATATAAAATACCTCTAAATGGTTACGATACTGGAAAACGATAACTCTGTGGGTAAAATGAATTAAAAAAAATAAAGTATCAGTATTGTTGAATAAGCATATTAAGTGAAATGGGCAGTACATTAAATTTTTCATACACTTTTCTGTACATAAATTCCCTATTGTTTAAAATTTTCTTTGTTTCAGACGGTAGCTTTCTTAAAATTCGATCTAGAGCTTCAAATAATTAAACATTTTGTGATTTTTCACTTAGACAGCAATGCTGAAAAGAGCGATAGAAAATGTTTACTTACTTTTGTGCAAAATATTCAAGATCCCTATCAGAATGCGTTTCACTGTAGTAAAATGAGGTATTTAAAAATAATAGCTCCTTAATGCGCTTCGCTATTTTCGTACTGATGTGGTAAGATGTTGCAAATAAATTGTACTTAGAACATGTAGGGAACGAATTTCATCTCCTGACCCCTGTGAATTTTAGTCTTTGCAAGATTTGTGCTTTATTCAAAACAAAATAAGTTTTCATTCCATCTGTGCTTCATAAAAGTATGTTTTAAATGTCTTACTTTTTCTAAATCCTTCTTGTTAAAAATGAATAATAATAATAATAATTTTGCTTTAATATCTAAATTTTATTCAAAGTTGTTAATTACGTTTCAAGGTTTTAAAGTGTAAAGTTATTTTTACATTTTATTTTTTCATCTAGTATATTAATTGATGTCTTCAAGTTTCACTTAAATTTCCTGTACAAGTAAATTTATTTTCACATTTTACTTATATTTTTCATACATTTATTGAACAGTTTCAATAATATTCCCAAGTGTAAATTTAGTTTTCATATTTTCATATTTTTATTTTACAATTTCTAATGCCCCATTTCTAGTTTTTGGTAATAAGTTAACTTTTTAACATTTTGTTTCTAATGTAATAGTCCATTTTATTATTTTATTTTCGTCGAACAGCATTTTACTAAGATTAATTCTGAAATTACTTTTTCTTTTTTCGCAAAGTATTTTATTAAAACGTAATTTTCTTTGTACTGACTTTTCTCAAAATTTCTTGATTTGTGTATCTTCTCAGGAAAAGTCAAGAGAAAAACTAGTCCGCATGTCAGTTATTATATAAATTGAAAAATTGTTTTACAAACAGATTCATTCTTTGAATTTAATCTTAGTTGTTCATGGATAATTTCTATCGTTTCATACACTTTTTATCTAGGCCATGCTAAAATTTAAATGCAGGTGAAAGTTTTATGCGTATAATGTACACTAGAATTCAGTTTCTGGGACGTCATATTTTCAGTATATGCAATATGGAAATATAGAATTTATTTGACATCGAAGCAAAAAGAATAGAAATGCGAATACCTCGGGTTTGTATATTTTGGGAGAACACATTCCGCATACCTTACAAATTACATCTTGCGATTTCCAAACATTTTACAAATAGTCTTATTTGATACCAGAGACTAAATCGCCATCCTTGTATACTTCTCTGGAAATCTATATCGCAGAATCGAAATTTTGGGATTATTTTGTGACAAAAATATTTTAAACTTTCGCTCTGATTTTCCAATTTTTTTTCTTATTTTGTATTTCCTCGGAATACAGTACTTTTGTTTATCCTTTGTTTCCATTATGGCTCATGACTGATTTCTAAAACCCACAAGAACTTGTGTCTGACATAATTTCCGGTTTTCTTATCTTCCACGGATAAGAAACTATCCAAATGTAGCTTATCTCAAATGTTATGTTTCCAATACTTAAATACATATTAAATTTGAATGTGTATTTTTATATGCACTTTTTATTACTGTACGCATTTAAAGTAAATTTTGTATTTGTCAGATATGAACCCAAGATAAACTCTTCAATTTTGCTAGGCAATAAATCATAAGATCATAGGTTTTACTTTTAATTATCTAGCATAATAACCATTTACGTTCAGTTAGAGAAAACTATTAAATGTAATTAAAATATTTTCTTTTACACTGTTCTATCAGTTTCAGTATCCTGTATATTACTACAGTCCAGTGGGGAATATAACAAAAATTAGTGGGAAAACCCCCTTGAATCCAAATTATAGTGCAGCAGGGAGAACAACACATTTTAACAGGAGAAATAATTAGAAATACGTCTAAGGTCGGTTTAGGGTAAAACTTCACTCATCAGTTAGCTGTATCATTTCAAATTTAAAGAGGGGATATTCAAACGTTAGATTTATTTTTATAGGCAGCGCTGAACAATGGTTAGTACGTGTTTCTTTTAAAATTAATATGTTGATTCAAACACTGAATAGTTTAGTGGAAATATTTTATTAAGATTATTAGTCCAAAGGGATTTAGTCCCGAAGGACTATTACTTTCGTTTGGGCGTTTTGCGTTGAATCATTAAAACGTTGAATCACTTTTCAAATTGTTGCCACTAAATGTTATCGCTCTGCATTAAATTTTAAAAAATGAAAAATCTGCATAAATGTATGCATGTTTTTTTTTGTTTTTTTTTTTTACGTAGCTTTCTCTTCAAAAATCGTCTGCGTGCGTTGCACGGGAAAATAAAAAGGAATTTTAATTACAGTTCTAAATAAATAGCCAAATAAATGTGAAATTCGTAACAATATTCTCTAAAACTTTAACGAATTTTTCATTAACAAACTCAAAGATTTCAAAGCCAGCAATACCAACGTTGTACAGAAAAACATTTTTATCTCCAGCGCGTGAGAGCGTGTACCGAAATTTCTAAAGATATGCTCAATTTAAAATTATTTTGCGATATAGCTGTTGAACTGAATTTTATGGTTTAAGTGCGAAGAACATGGTATTTAACAAATAAAGGTAACACACAAAATGTTAAATAAACGTCCCTTTGGACGTAATTTAAAATCTGAAACATTTCAGATTTTTTCTTTTTTTTATGAAAGTCTTTGCATGGTATGTTTTATTCTAACCATCAGACATCCATCAAATGCATCATTTGTGAAACGGGTATAATTCTGCGAAAACAGCTTCAGAGAGAGGTCATAAAATAGTGGCCAAGATAAAAATTAAACAACTAATACACGAGAAACAATGTCTTGAAAACTTATATTCAAGCATAATGAAAGCATCATTTTTAATTAAAGTATAAAATATGAATGTTCATTTTGGTATAATTTTATTTATAATAGTATAAAATAATAAGCGGCAATCTCATTTCTATAAATTCTAACTTAAATGCCAAATCATATAAATTTTTGTGATTGTATGTCTTAAAAGCGGGGTACATTCACCATTTTATAAGATCAAATTTTCAATATTGTAGAAGAAAGGGAAAAAAAAACTTAGATTAATAGTATAGTGATAATAAAAGAGATTAATTCGTGTAATTTTTATAACTTGCTAACTACATAAATGTATTGTGTGAAAATGGAAATTCCTTATAACGAATTTCTATCTTCAGGAAAATATATTAGTTTATGCACATTGAATTAAAAGTAAGGAAGTAAGAGACGATATAATATCTCACTCAAAGCAGTGTAACAGTTCAGTTCCAATTTGGGCAATCTGTACTAGTATTGTAAATGTGTATTAATAGTGATTAATGTATCAGCTGACTTAAAGTATTAAACTTTAAGTATGATAAGAGACAAAAATGTTGTGGAATCGTTTGTGAAAGTAGTAAAAATCAAACTTCTGCCTTCAGTTCGAAAAAATAATCAAATTCTAGTATTTTTTAAGAAGATCGTATAAAGTTTAGTGTGAAATACGGATACAAATAAAATTAGATTCCAAGAGAAAAGAAATAAGAACTAAAAGAAATAATAGGGAATATAAGGGCTTAAACATAATATAAATTTAGAAGCCAAAGATGAATATTAAAAATGTGAAATAGCAATAAATATTAAAAGAGGACTAGCAAATTTAGGAAGTGATGGGCAATAAATAAGGAAAAACGTAAGTCTTTATACTTTAGACTAAAGATGAATAAAACTGATGTTCGCAAAATAAATCGTTTAAAACTATGGTAGCAATTTTAAAGGAAAAAATAGTATTAAAGTTCAAAAGTATGAGATCAATTATAAGAATAATATTATGACTTTAATTCATGAATTATACATATTGCCCCAAAATAATTACTTATATTTTTAAAAATTATTATAGTCTGAAAGGGTTATTATCAAAAATATTATTATTTTAAAGAAAACTTTTAATTTCTGAATCTATATGAAAGAAATCGTTGATTTAAATTCATCTTTAACTCACAGTTAAAAATTTTGCTTTAAGAAAATAGTTTTATGAATTCCTTTTATTTCATAAAGAATGTATACGTACCAAGCATATTCTAAAGAAAATAACCAAAAACAAGTTCTCTTCATTCTGATGTATCAACAATTTTCCCCATATCCACTGACAGATAAGGCTCTCCTATCTCCATTTTCAGATAAGCTTCCTTCCCGCGGCTGACCATTCCTTCTCGGGAGCTCCCTCAACTCCCGCTCCCTGAGCTCCCTGGCTCAGAACTGTCATTTCCTCTACTGATACTCAAATACCATATGTTCTACTCAAATGCTATAATAAATCTAAAACAATGTATGAAAGCAATTAAACAAACAAAACAAAAAAAGGGGGGGAAACAGTTTTTTACAAAAGATCCAGTATTTCTCATTCAATTAATTCAGTTGTCACTCCGCTACAAGGCAGAAATGTATAAAAACTCAAAATAACGAAGTAAATAATAAACACTTATTTTCTCTAATAACTTCCAGAATGGATTAAGCATGATTTAATTCGCAATAATAAAAGGGAGTTATCTGTGTTGTTGCAAAGCTTAGTTTCTCTAGATTGGCAACAAATCGACTATTCTGCTGAGTTTCAAATGTAAACAAATATGGCTGCTATGCCCAAAATAATTAGGCTTAGCCGCACTTAAACAACTTTTAAATTGTTGATAATTCTACAACTATAACATGCAGATTAACTAAAGGCATAAAAAACTTAACCGGAACATAAAACAAGATAATTCAATTGCTTTTAAAGCCAAAAATGCACAATTTACAAACATATAAAGAAACTGAGCTCACTGAGCCGAGTAACAGAATGGATGTATATATATATACTTATATACTTTTGGTGCGGCTGATTGCAACCAAAATAGAAGGTGCACATCTGCATGTTATAGCAGTCTTATATACAAAATTTCAACATTCTGAGGCTATTCGTTTTTGAGTTATGCGAGATACAGTCATACATACGCACGTACGTACGTGCGAACAGACGCCAAGAAAAAATCTCTTCAGAAAACATTTTAAATCAGTTTTATAATTTTTTGGGGATAAAAGAGTCCTTTATTCTGTCCTTACGCACATATGTCAACTAAATCTGAATAACTTTCTTCGGAAAGAGCACAAAGACAGCCTTCCGTTAATTGCTTCTTTAAAAGGGCCATTTTGCGTGAATGCGAAATTGTCAAATAGCAGACGATAATATAGCAAAGCAGAGTCAGTCGTCTAAAAAAGGAGCGAACAGCCTCTGCATTTGTTCAAAATCAGTTGCTGATATGGTAGTTGAAAGAACAATTACAGATTTTGCTGCTTTCTTTCAAAATAACGGTTGAAATGTTAATATTAATACATTGCTTTTACTTTCATAATAAAAACTAGATTCGAATGTACGTAGTAAAAGCGAAAGTACTAGCAATATTATCTCGTTTTGCAAGTGAAGGTTTCGCTTTTGAATTTTTGGTTTAATGTCATTATAAGCTTCGAGGGCTATCTGCCAAATGGGAGGGATGCCTTCGCGGAGAAATTTTTAAGAGAAACCGGATCTTATACACTTTACACATAGGGAAAAAAACAAAAATACCTATCCAGCTACCTCGTTCGCGAGATTCGAGCCTCAGACTGAGCTACCAGTGTTCAGAGATTTTACCGTTCGGCCGATGTTGGGCTGCAAATGAAGGAATTTTGCAAAAAGATGCTGCGTCTATTGTAAATTGAAACCATGTAGAGTCAATAGGTTATTTTGAAGCAGAAGACTTGAAAGATGAGCAATGCCCTCGCCGGGACTAAAACTTGGACCTCTCGAACATGCGCTGAGTGTGCTACCGTTACGCACGAAGGCATGCAGAAAGGGGTGAGAAAATACCTTATAACCATACTTCAAAAAACAGAACTGAGTTTTACGAGGGTGTCGACACTTTTATAAGTGATGTTCGATTATGGCTAACCACTAAACTTAAAAATGATAGTGAATACTTTATGATGAAGAATATTGGAAAAGTTCATTCCTTGGCATTAACCGGAGAGCTTAAAAATTAGATCGGATATAGCGAAGCAAACTCGCGCTCCCTTAGAAGTTCGTTACAGCGGGCCTCGGCTATGCTTCAAATTCAAACTTTTATGTACCAAAACAGGTTTCTAAAATGTCACTCTCTCTCTGCGCAATCCTCCTTCCCTTTTTTACTTGGTGAAATTATGATCTACTCACTTCCAACCTCTCGATGCTTTGTCGCAATAACAAAGAGCATGCCTCCCCCCCCTCGGAACATATCGCATAACGCTCTAACTAGCTTCTATTCAACCCCCTGGCACCGTTACCCATATCGTATTCCAAAGTCCAGAAGGTGTAAAAGTGTCTTTATGTTATGTGGTGTAGTTTTTCAATGAGGTGGAAACCAACTTCCTCCCATTTATATACCACTGGGAATGTCTTGCTGCGGAAGTGTTTTTCCAGCTATCTTTACATCGTCAGCATTGCCTGTAGTTTGGTGACTTTTAAAAACTAAATACAAATATTTTCTGGGAATTTGGTTACGTATTTATTTGTATTTCTCTCTAACTTAGTCTTCATTTAAGCATTTATTGATTCTGTAAAATTTAGTCATGTCTGTGTTAGAAAACAGTTAAGAATCTATTTATCTATATATATGGCGGTATCCACACACTATGCAAGAATGGTGCCACCCAGGGCGACCAGATTTTGAACAATATAGTGCTCCACTCAAAATGTGTATCTCGAAGGCCAAATTTTGAATTTCGAATTAGTTTTTTGCCCAAAAGGGCCGTTTACCTATTAATTTCGCTTTGGCATTTTGCGTTGGTTCACTGTAAATGGCGTTTCACTTCTCAAATTGTTGCCGCCAGATATTAGAGCCCTGAATTATATTTAAAGATATTAAATAATGAAAAATCTGAATGAACGTATTGTTACGGATTTTGTATTTAGTTAGCTATTTTTGATAGAACTGTAATTAAAATTATTTTATTTCCCCGTGTAATGCAGCGCGTGACGAGTTTTAAGAGAAAGCTACGCTGAAAACGTAAAAGTACAGGAGTACGCGGATTCAATAAATAGATATTTCGTAATTTATATTTGAATTGAAATAATGCAATCGTATGTTGGCTGTAACCGTAATTCTACTTTTTTGCTTTCCAGAAACCTCAAGAAATTCCGAGAAGCTTCTCGTGAGTGATTAAAAAGCTTTTAAAAGCCGGAGAAAAAATCTAAGTTCAGTTGTTTACATAGCTGTTATTGTTGATTGTAGCGAATTCACGGTGAGATCGGATTAACTTTCTCTGCGCTTTGAACTGTGTTCTATTTAACGTTTTAGTAGTTTAAAATATAACTACTGTGTGATATTGTACGAATATCTGTGATGAAAAATTTCAGCATTTTGTTTTATTTCTTGTGATAAGAATAAATTTCATTAACTTTTCCTCAGTCTTGTGCATTCAACCTGTTACGAGCCCGTACGCATGCAACAGTATATGTATGTTTCTTGCACAGTGAAAAAACAACAGCAGACGTCAAATTTTGAATAACGTAGTCCTCCACTCCAATATGGGAATCTGAAAGCCCAAATTTGGAATTTGTTTTATTTTTTTTGGTATTTTGAAAAACTTTAACGAATTTCTGATTAACAAACTCAACGATTTCAAAGCGATCATTGGCAAAACGTACAGGAAAAAAAAATTACCTCCAATGCGCGAGACTGTGCATCGGAAATTCGCTCTTTTAAAATTATTTTGTGACATTGCTGTTCAATTGTGTTTTATGGTTTAAGTGCGAGGAACATGATACTTGATAAATAAAGGTAACACACAAAACGTTAAAAAAACACCCCTCTGGACGTAATAAAAAATCTAAAAGATTTCCGATTTTTAAATATAATTTTTTTAAAATTATATTCTTATTTGGTATAAATTAAAATACTCTTAATTTATGTTTCTCTTGTTGTTGTTGTTGCTTTTCCTCGATAGATCTGACATATGCCAGATCAGCTCCAGAAGGTTGTTGACCGCCAAAAGTCTATAATAATAATAATAATAAGGGATTAAATGCCCCTTAGTAAGTCCGATGCAGCTCAAAATGTGATCCGATGAAGCTCCCTTAATTTGTAACCCATCTAACCTCTAATTTTTAAAACGTTTGAAGCGCAATTATATGTTCTGGCAACGCTCGTAAAGTAGTCCGGATCGCTTTATATCTGCCGGCATTATAGCAAGAAAGCGCTGTATTTTTAAAATTATATTTTGGAACCTGTTTCATGAATTTGCAATTCTCTTAGCTTTGTTAGATATTTTTAAGAAATATTAAAATTCTACGTGAATATATTGTTTTGGCATAGCTTTTTGTCAAGCGTCGCTTTATTGTGTTTTATTGCCGAGATAACACGTAGTGCATTGCTTTTATCTTTCTAAAGTCAAAAGCAATGCTTCTAACCTCACCTTCTTTAACGCAGTTCATGTATCACAATTAGTACGGTTAAAAGTCACGGACCTCCCATCAGCATTAATGGCTTTTTGAACGCTGAGTATTTATGGCTAACCTTGATAGCCGAAGCAGAATATTTATCACGAGACGGGGAAAGCGACCGTAGTGCACTGCCACCACTTTTTCTTTAAAAAAGATGACAGGCGATAAATTAAATTAAAAAAAAAAAGCTGTAACTACGTTCTATGAAAAGACCTGCGAACATCCATTCGTAAATTAGCTTTTTGTAGCTGTTGATTGAGACTAGGAATTTACTGATTTTTCAAATGGAGATAATTTGGTAAAATTTTGCGAATTAAAACTGGTAATTTATGTAATTGTTTAAATAAAATCATTAATGAAAAAGAAAATGATTTTCATTAGGGACTGAAAAAGAATGTATGAAAATAAATTCTTAGCATGAAAATAAATTTCTGAACATAAAAAATAAAATGATATACTATATAAAGATGCATGTGATAAATTCGAAAAAGAAAAGAATGTAACAGAACTACGCACTGAAAGCTGCAATAACTTAGCAGTAATAGGAAAAAAAATAATAAACTAGTTTGAATTTTAAATTTATATTACTTATTTATATAGACATATTTATTTACTTATTATATTTACTTATTTATATAGACAGCAACTAAAGGAATAACAATTTTTAAAAAAATATAGTCAGAGTATAAAAACTGATATTCATATGTCAACCTTCATAAAAAAGATCATGGAATTATAAAAAACAGAAAAAAAGTTTTACATCTTTATTTGTCAGCCCCCGATGGCCGAAAAAGACGTAGCCTGCTTCTGAGCTAATCAATGAGTAATTTAGTAAGACCACAAAATTTAATAGTTAAAAAAAGGAAAGAAAAATTAGATAAAATTGCCCATTAGTTGGCCAATCCCGGCAGGCTATAAGTGAAAATGTAGCGCTTTGTCAAAATATATGGATACAGGAAGTCACCTTCAGGGCTATAGAGTCTCATCAATATGCAAGCAATATTTTCATCTGCCTTTTCAATTAAAGTAGAAAATTAAACCTCTACTTCTATGAAGGTGTCTGACATAAGAGTGCCGTCATCTATATAAGATCATTTTTTCAAGTTAAAAATGTGATCTTCATAAAGGGGCATCACTACTGTGCCGGACTGCCCTTGAAAAAATATCTGCCTAGGCAAACATTAGCTGACCTTCATAAGCTCACTCTTACGACGGAGAATCTTTTTAAAGACTTGCAATAAAGAGACTTCGGCTCATTTATAAGGGTAAAAAATAAGAGTACCGACACATTTATGATTATTTTGTCAAGTTAAAACATGATCTTCATAAAGGTGCATCGCTTTTGAGCCAGCTTACTTTTGTGAAAATTTCTTTCTCTCTAGGCAAACATCAGCCGACTTTCAAAACGAAACTTATAAATGAAACCTTTATAAAGACTTACAATAAAGAGACTGGTCCATTTATAAGGGTAAGAAATCAGTGTGCCAAGATTATTTATTATTACAAGATTATTTTTCCAAGTTAAAATATGATCTTCGTAAAGGTGTATCACTATTGTGCCAGATTACACTTGTGAAAATTTCTATATAGGCGCATATCAGCTGACCTTCATAACGAAACACATACGACGAGGAACCTTTATGAAAGCTTGCAATAAGGAGACTCCGGCACATTTTACAAAAGTAAAATATTGATTTTCATAAAGATGCATGACTATTGTACTCAATTACTTTTAGGAAAATTTCTGTCTTAGGCAAACATCAGGTGACCTTCATAAGGTCACTCTTATGACGGGGTATGTTTTTAAAGACTTGCAATAAAGAGATTCCGGCGCATTTATAAGGGCAAAAGCTAAGCATGCGGACACCTTCATAGGATTATTTTTTTTTAAGTTAAAATATGATCTTCATAAAGGTGCATATAGGGTGCCAGATTAACCTTGTGAAAATTCCTCTCTAGGCAAACATCAGACGACCTTCATAAGGGAACTCATACAAAGAGGAACCTTCATAAAAGCTTGCAATTAACAGACTCATAAAGGTGCCTCACTTTTCTTCCCGATTACTGTTGCGAAATTTCTTAGTAAACAAGAGTTGATTTTATAAGGGTATGGCACTCTCACGAAGGGGCACCTTCATAAAGGGTTCCAATTATGAGACCCTGCGTTCATCTTAAAGTGTTGGTATTCATTTTTGATAAAGTTAGTGAAAAGAAAAGGCCGTTTATTTTAATCTCATGATATATTTAATAAACCTTAACGTATAAAGCAGTAATCTCTAAAATTAAACTATCATTCCTAACGAATAAGGCAATAAATTTATCGAGGAAAACAAAAAAGAAAAAAGGAAAATTTGCGAGATAAGTTCTAAAAAGTCTTAAAACTTTCGCAACCTATTACTGTAATGAGAATCATTAATTTAATGAGATATTTCGCGGTCCAGGACTCACATTAATGTAATAGAGGGCAACAATATGTAACTGCGGGAAACTACTTTTTCATGCACTCCATAAATCCCTCAAAACTTAGATTGTTAGTCTTCTAGTTTGAACATGGAAATAAATTTATTCTGAATTGCATTTTAGTGAAAATTCTAATGGAAAGTTACATGCAAATTGTTTAAGCACAACATCTAACAATCATAGCAGAAAGTAAATAATAAAAAATCTGAAAGGCTTCGCATTTCAATCATTGCCCAAAAGGGCTCTTTTAAAATTTAATTTAGCTCATTCATTGGATTACCAATGGAAAAACCCAGGAGGAATAAGGAAGCATTTAATAGGATGTTAGATGAATATGATTTAGACCAACATAAGAACGTTAATGCTGGTTTTAGTTTAGTTTGTTTTAGTTAATTATGGGAGCCACCCAGACGGTATAGTCGTAGAGGTTATTTTGAAGCCGGAAGACGTGAAAACTGAGCAGTGTCCTCGCCAGGACTCGAATTTCGAACTTCTCAAACACGCGCTGATTGTGCTTGTGACTGCAGAAATACTTAACATAGTGGTTAGGGGAGTTTACTGCGGTACCGAAGGGCCCGAGTTCAAATCCCGGAGAAGACATGGATGTTTGTAAATGTATAGTGTCTTTGAGGCGTGGGGCACTTGGCGAGTCGAAAAATATAACGTAAATACATGGCGAGTCGAAAGTTCTCTCGAGAGTTTGGTGGTAGGAAAACGAGTGTGGGAGACCATCGGATCCGTTTCCCTCCGGGATGCTTTCTATCAAAATTAGCGGCGGAAGTGACCGAAGTCGTACTGCCACTTGTATGGTGCGCAACACTCTTGCCAACGACAGGCGCAATTTCGCACTCCTTCTGTGATGAATTCCGTAGGTTTGTTCTGATGTTACTGTCAGGCAAGTGAGATAAGTCAGAATGCAACAGTTGATTATGGCAAAGCACACTACGGCTACCTGCCTACTGCCTAAGGAAAGGGATGTCTTCGTGGAGGACTTCCTAAGAAGTACTGAGTCGAATACATATTACGAATGGGGAAAACGACGAAAACGCCCATGCAACCAGCCCGTTCGCCTGCAATCGTATCTAGGTCGGAACTGCCAGTGTTCAGCGAGTTAACCGCTCCGCCGCTGGTGGGCGAAATCGTAATAGCATATGTTCTGTACATTCAAAGCGCGAAAAAATATGTAATGTAACTCTATAGAATTATTTAATGTTTCTAATTTTATATATCACGACCTTTCAAGTCCCACGCGGTCGCGCATGCGCAACACACAACACTGACGTCACCAAAATTTTGCTATTTTGGAGGCGTTACTATGCGTATACCCTTTATGTAATTTTTAAATTTTCTTTTGCATTTGCTAATGTGCTCTTTCGTCTATTTAGTAATGTATTTAGATTAATAGTAACATTTGTAATTTCGAAAATATAAGCATTCACGGACACTGAAATAGCGTCTTAATTTTTGCTTTCTCATCAGGCCATTATGGAGGAGTCTGATTTCTCCTCAATATTATAAATTTCTAAAATTCGCAAAGCAGTAAAGTTGCTGTTTTAATAATGATAATGATAAACATGTTATTGAAATACCTCGATTGATACAGGATTGCAGATGCTGCACACTGTTTCCGGCCCACCAAAAATTGAGCGGAGAAGACCACTGAACACTGATAATTCGACGAAGATTCAAATTCCTGCAAGCAGGCTAGCACGAAGACGTCCCGGGAGTCTTCGTGGTTTTTCCTCTGTGTATCGTATACACGAGCGAGTTTCCATTAGAAAGTTTTCAACGAAAGCATTCAATCACTTGTTTTTATGGTTCATTATAATAGGCTAGGAACTTAGAAATAAATAGCTGAAATACGACGAAACTTACTGAAAATGAAACTTTAAGAAGGAAGATCTTCTAACTTTGAAAACCATTCTTCAGCGGCTTTACTGCTGGAGCTTTCAAATTTGGAAGTATTTTTTTTTTAATTTATAAAATATATTTATTTGTAAAAAAATTGCTCATTTAAAATTATGTAAGGTTAAAAATTAGCTGCAAAAATCTTAAAAATGCGTAGACAGGTATATGTAAAACATTGCAATACTTCTTTAAGCAAAATACATTGTTACGAATTTTGCATACATCTAAATAAGTTTAGTGAAATTTTATGTGAAACTGCGATATTTTTTGTATAATGTAACATAAAATGCTTGAAAGAAAGGATGGAAGCTCTGCCAGAAAGATAAGAGTGCAGGGGCAGGTCTATTTAATTCTGGTGAGATATCGCCAAGGTGGCGATGGTTTCGGCTATTCATTTTTGTTGCCAAATTTGGCAAGAATTCGCTAAAAGTCGCGAGACTTAGCGATGATTTGGCGAATTTCCGGCCGGTCGCTGTATAACTGTAACTGGTAATGAAAAAGCTGATTAATCCCTATATGTAACTGTAACCGTATACGGCTCTCATATGCGTTTCAGTAATTTCAAGAAGCGGAAGGTACTACAGATTTCTCGGAAGACGGGGCAAAGCTATATAATAACGAGGAGAGCATCAGTTTATCAGTAGTAAGTTGTTTAGTTGAGCATGTGTTTGGAGTATTTAGATATATATTTTAGTGTTAGCATCGCTCTTTCTTTGCATTGCGTTGTGTTTAACGTTCTGAGTAGTTTCAAGTGTAACTACTGATTGTCTGCGATACTGTGAAAACCTGTGCAAGTATTTTTGTGGAAAATTCCGAACTGTAAAGTGTTTCTTTTGGTAAAATAAATTTTATCAAATTATCGCTGGCTTTGAATGCAGTTTGTCTATTACGAACCTGTACGCACGAAAAAATATTTTAGTTACTTTTTTAAACCTTTCCCAGTAGTATTTTTAACTGAAAACAGTCATAGCCTAAGGGCTAGTCATAGGGGGGCCATCATTTCATGAATTAGCATAGATCAGCACTAAACAGGGATTGTCAAATTCTCTCAAGAAATTTTGGCTTTCAGAGGGGCTCTACGATGATATTGAAGATTAAGTTTGAGAGAAATTGCAACAATCATAACTTTCCTTATTTTTATTTATTTATTTTTTAATGAACGAAGTTTTAAGTTAAGACCTATATGGGTTTTAGCAAGGACAGAATTCGAAAAATTCAAATAATGAAATTGCAAAAATCTGTTATTTACTAATTTTTCAATGGAGAAAGTTAAAGTTTTTAGCTTAGAATTCCAAAATTCGAATCTCTGAAACTGCAATTACTTTTCTTTTTTTTCCCCTTTCTCTCTCTCTCTTTTTTCTTTTAATGGAGGAAGTTGTTTTAGGCTAAAACATTAACGGTTTTAGGTTAAATTCGAAAAAAAAAAAAAAAAGGGAAAGATCCTCGGAATTGAATTGGAAAATGGTTGAATTTAGTCGAAATGTGGCATTGGTGCTTATTTGAATAAAATCATATTTCAAGTTCTACCAGTGATAAGATCAACTGAATTTCCCACAATCGCGTTCTTGTTTTGATGAGCGATTTTTCTCAAAATTTAAGTTAAAACATCTAGCGGTTTTAGGTTAAAACATTTAGTGGTTTTCTCGAAACTTTATGGAGATTCGTGGAATTCGAGAAGGATTAAATTCAGGCCTTAGGCTTTGAGAAAATTCCTACTCGAAGTGGTATTAGTGATAAGGTAAATAAATGAATTTCCAAAAGTCGTGCTTTTGCCTTTTGATGAAGGTCGATTATCAAGCACTTAACGGTTTTAGATTAATTTCGAATGTTTCGAATGAAAGGGGTGGAAGGGAAGATTCGCGAAATTATAGAAGAGTTAAATTTACCTATTAGTGTGGCATTGACGCTTCTTAATCTTCTTTCTTTTCTTAATCTTCTTAATCACTTACACCTACTAAGCCTCGCTTTTTTTGCCCTTTTAGTTTTATTATTAAGCATCGTTTTCTTCGTACTTACGCCCCATTCTGTTCCATAACAAGTCACAGAATTTTTAGAAGATACATATCAACACATGTTCAGAATGCCTGATGTGATGTTAAATACTGGCATATATTTTTATATTTTTTTCAGCCTTTTCTCAGTTCATCATATGAATATTCAGTTTTCCTACTAAGATGGCTAATAAAAATTTTTCTGTTTTCTTATTATTAACTTTACATGTGATAACTTTTTTTATCAAGTATCACATTCTTTGCACTTCCTCTACATAAAGTTCCATTCAACAGAAAAATCACAAAACGTTAAAAAACAGCATATATTTAGAATTTCCCATAGACAATCTCGCGCGCTGGAGATAAAAATGTTTTACTCGTATAGTGTTGCCATTGTCAAATTTTTGAGTTTGTTGACCAAAAATTGATTTAATTTTTACAAATTATGAAATAAAAATAATAAAACAAATTAGAATTTCAAAGTTTGGGCTTCCAGGTGCACATGCTCGGGTGCAGGATATGCGTTATTCAAATTTTGATGGTCTTAATCACTATCGCTTTTTCACAATGCAAGAGGAAAAAAAACGTACATACATGCATGCAGATTCTTCATTATTTAATTCCTATAAAAATAATACTGGGCGATAATATTTGGTGGTAACAATCTGAAAACTGATACACCGTTTATAGTGAACCGACGCAAAATCCTATTTCTACACCGATAGCCTCTTTTGGGCTAAAAATAATGTAAAGTTTCGAAGATTCTAGTTTTGGAATGTCGAATCCTTTAAAGATTCGAACTTCCAAATTGAGTGAGCTTCGCTAATTGAGTTTATCACTTAACGCTTTACCATAATTCAATTTAATTTATTAGTTTTATATCTCTTTACATTTAATTTAATTATTCATAATTTGTTTCTTTTGCTGACAGTGTTCAATCGGTAATTTTTATTTTAGAAATAAAGCCTTAATTCCATCTTCAATAAACATAAAAAAATTTTCGAGTAACAACGAAGACAGCCGATAAACATTGTTCTAAACTCAGAGAATGGATTATACTCTGGGTTACCCCCGGCCACCCTCGGTGAGGACCCCCAGATGCCAAAGGTGAAGACATCTCTGACACTCCTCCCTCCCCACACAAATTTAGTGAGACCTCTTCGGGCGTTCCTTATCTTCTCGGGGAGCCTGGCGTCCAATTAAAGAGCCATTCCAATGCGAGTGGTGAGCTGGGTGGAAGTCGTAGACCCTGATAACTATTGCTAAACTTGCTTTATGGCTTTTGCTGCTGTTGTGTTCAGATCACATGAGCAGTTGAGATTGATGTTTGCTGTTTTTTGCGCCGTGTATTTCTGGTGGAACCAATCGGGGATGGATGGTTTGGGACTTCGGGTGGCGGTTAAATACATCTCCATTTGTTTCGGCCTATTGCTTCTGTGTTTATAAAATTTGGAGTTAATATATTAGATAAAAAAGATTTTGGTACACTTCAGAGATTCTGACTTTCGATTTGAGCGTCTTCAGATAATTAGGATACCTAATTTTTTGAAAGGATTCACGTTTTAACGTCGCAACAGAGTGTTCTCGTAAGGTTTTTTTAATATTCTTTCTGAGCTCACAGTTCATCAGTCTGATCTTGGACTCATTCCTGTTGATTAATTTTTTTTTTTAAATCCGCCCAGACGGTATAGTGGTTAAAGGAGCCTACTGCGGTACCGAAGGGCCCTGGTTCGTATCCTGGAGAAAGCATGGATGTTTGTAAATGCATAATGCCTTTGCGGCATGGGGCACTCTAAATATATGGCGAGCCGAAAGTCCTCTGTAGAGACCGGTGGCAAGGAAAGAGGGGTGGTATCCGTCCCGCCGGGGTGCTCTCCGTCAAAATGGGGGGGGGCAGAGCTGAGTGAAGTCGTACTCTCGACTCTATGGTACGCAGGCGCAGTTCTTCACTACTTGCCACGATGAATTTCGTGGGCTTGTTCTGATGTTACAGTCAGACAAGTAAAATAAGTTACAACAACAACCAGATTTTTTTTATGTCGCCCAAATGGAACAGTGGTGAGTGACTTTGACTACCGTAGCGAAAGGGCCGGATTCGAATCACGGATAAGGTATGGATGTTTGTAATTGTATAGTGCCTTTGGCATGGGAGCACTCGAAATATATGGTGAGCCGACAGCCCTTTTGTTAACATTGGTGGTAGGGGAAGAGGGGTGTCTCCCAAGGTTCTTGCCAACGACAGGCGTAATCTTACATTCCTTGCCTCGATGAATTTCTGGACTTGTTTCTGATGTTAAACAAGGGAGATTGACACAAGAACAAAAATAAAAAATTAAAATTAAAAAAATTTTCTTCATCCAGTACAGTGGAAAAAGATAAGTATGCGTATTCATGTATAACTTAACAGACTTCGAGGCACCCCTTTACTTTCTTGATAGCTCTTCTATTATTATTATTATTATTATTATTATCATCATCATCATCATCATTACTAATGAGCATCTCTTTCTTCGCGCTTAAAATTCCACATTAATATTCAACAAAACATTCAACAAATTTTTCAAAGGCAGAATACCTTTAAATATCAAAAGCAGAATACCTTTAGAATTTAGAATTACCTTTAGAATACCTTTAGAACTGAAGAGTGTTGCTATACATTTCTTTCACTTTTTTCACAGTTTTTCATATCATAATCCAGTTTTTTTTTTAATTCGATGACTTACATACTTACCTTTTTGTCTTTTTAACCTTATTATTATACGTACTTTTTGGTGTTTTTAACTTCATTATTAACTTTATTATTGAATGAATTAATAAATTTAAATGAAACGCAAGAAAAAATGCGTATAATTTAATATTGGGTAGAAGGAAGCCATGTGGTGTATACATCAGATTTTTTTATGCAAGCGGAAAAAAGGTCATGTTCATTATTTTCAAATAATTTTAACCATGTGCGTAAACTACATTTGACGTTATTATCGCTTATACCGCGTACGTCAAATTTCAAAACCCGACAATGTGTGAATTCACGTATACGTTAGGAAATTGTGAATAAAAATCTCTAATTTTTTGCAAGTGTGTCTAGAAATACATCTGCTTTAAGATGAGGTTAAAACTTTTATAGGTTATAATACAAAAATGTTTTCGAAAAATTCATTAAAATTATTTAAAAATACAAATTTAAAAAATAAATCACAAAAAATAGGTGAATTATATTTGGATTAAATCCAAACTTCGAATTCTGGAAGAAGCAATCAAGTAAGTTTAATAAAAAAAAAGAGAGATTAATATATATATATATAATTCAATTAACAATGAGGAGCTAATATTGAGAGCTCATTTTTTAAAAACTACGCGTGCGATTTTTCAAAAATAGCAGTTTGGCATAATTTGAGTCGTAGAATCGAAATATGGAAAAAATTCGGCATGTCATTTCAGAAAAAGTCCGATTTTGTGTCAAAATACCTATATTAAAACAACACTTTATATAAACCTAATACATACCCTAAGTCGCGCTTTCGAGATAAAAAAAAACGCAATTTGAATTTAGTCAATCGGCCCAGTAGAACGGGAAATATAGAACTATTCACCTCCCCCTTTTTTTTCCCGCAGTGTACCTAAAAACGAAAAAATACAGTGTGAAATTGTAGGTACGCTTTATACGCTGGAAAATGCGCTATACAAGAATCATTCAACTCAATTCGTTTAAATTTCCTTTTGGCAGTCTTAATTTTAAAAAAGTTATTGTTAACAGCCCAACGATTTTATTTTTAATCCCACATGACAAAGAACATTGTAACTGTTTGAAACAAATTGTATTTTTTAGAGCAGTTAGTTAAAATTGTGTCACTTAAAAATTTTCAAGTTAAATACATTTTGTTCGTCTGTTTAGCTAATAGCGTGTAACATGAAAGCCATTTTGTAATTAATTTTCAATTCTGTGTGCAATATTTGGGTGTGATCAAATATAAAATGATACTGCAATGATATACAATGATAGCGGAAATGACAGTGTATTCTATGTGACCAAATATACAGTGATATTTGCAATCACCAAGTCGATATTAAGATATTCGAATAAGGCAAGACAAAAAAGGCATACCTTCTTAAAGCGAGAGTTGCCTTCGTGAAAGACTTTTTGAGGAAAACTACCTCCTATTTGAGGAAAACACTCTTTTGCAAAAACATCGAAGCACCATGACGGAATTAGTTGTTTTTGATGAAACTGAATATGTGTATAGCTCATACACTGATAATAAAATGATTAAAAAATCAAAGTCATGGTACCTGTTCACGACTCACAATCACCCATTGAGTTTTCAAATTAATAGTTGGTCGAACCGCCCCTGGCGGCAATGCATGCTTGAATTCGTCGAGGCAAGGAGTGGTAGAGGTTCCCAATGTCTTTCTGCGACACATTCTGCCAGGTATTCATCAGTTGTCTCTTCAGATCTGCGATATTTTGTGGTGCCCGAATCTGGCGGCCTACCATGTGCCAGACATGCTCGATTGGTGAAAGGTCTGGTGACCTTGCTGACCAAGGAAGAGTATCAACCGCACGGAGACTGTCCAGAAATATGCGAGCCGTGTGTGACCTGGCATTATCTTGTTGGAAAATGGCCCCAGGATGAAGTGCCATGAAGGGTAATGCAACCGGCCGCAGGATGGTATCAACATATCGTTGAGCTGTTAAAGATGTACGGAGGATGACTAAAGATGACCTGCTGTCATAAGAAATAGATGCTTACACCATCACACCGAGGTTATGGCTGTATGCCTTTGTAAAACAAAGGCTGATTGGGACCCCTGGCTCCGTTCTCCCCACACACGAACACGGTAGTCATCTGCTTCAAGAGTGAAGCGGGATTCATCGCTGAACACCATACACTATGACACTGATGGTAGCCATGATGATCGGCTGCGACACCACTCCAGACGACTCCGCCGATGTCGTGGGGTCAAAGGCAAACGTCTTAAATGTCTCTATGAGCGTAACCCCGTCTCAGACAAGCGCCTATCGTAATAATGTTGTTATATGTTTGTATAATATTAATATACCTCTTTCCTAACACGTTTTCATTTCTATGTATCTGTATTCTTACTTTGTATTTGTATCACTTTACTGCTGCACGATATTGTATTTGTTTGTTATGGTCACACATACGACTCCTTTCTGTACGGTAACTAGTTCTTCACACCCACTTACTTTTTCATCTCCTTTAAGCCAGGTAGCCATAGGGGTAGCTGACTTGTGTCGTCTGGTTCTATTCTTATCAATCTTTCACTGTCAACATCATCTGCCATCTACATAATTGCTTATCCAATTCATAAGATATGCCTTAGATAAGATACGCCACTTATTAGACTTCGAAATGCCAACTAATAGAAAATCGTCCATCAGGTTCGATAGTGGGTAGCGCATTCCGCGCGGGCACCTTTCCGCAAGTACATATGTACAATTTGCCTGAGCCGACAAGCGCCGGGAATTGGTGGACGGTACCACGGCTGTAATGCGTTGAATAGTCGACAATGACACCATTGGGGCGGTTCGGACCTGGCGAACAATCATCCTATCTTGCCCCGCATTTGTGCTCCATGGCCTTCTAAAGGCCTTCATTTCATCGGCAATTTCCTTGTAACAACCATTGCTGCCAACATCTCTGCACAGCAGTGTCTGTACGCTGCAGGTGACGACCGATTGCTCGGTATGACCACCCAGCTTTAAGCAACCCTACAATGCGACCACGTTCGAAGTCGTTTAGTTGTCTGTAGGTCTTCGATATCGTCGTAATGGCATTATTAGTTGCTTCTTTACGGAATTATAATGGCAGCAACAAAAAAAGATAAATTTTCCGCCTCTGTTACTGGTTTTATACTTTGCGAATTGTGCACTAGAAATGCGAGCTATCATCGCAATTGCTATTCATTTACCTTGAAACTTTGATCATTTGCATTTTCGATCACGATGTTTTTGCATACCAAATTTCATCACGATCGCAAAAGTCTTTCTTGGTACTTCGATTTTTTGCAAAAGAGTGTATGTTACACATAAAAAAATCCGGAATTCAATCACGCGGCCAACCTTTTCGCCTCGATTTCGAATCCGGGTTGAATTACCAGCAGCCAGCGATCTTAGCCACTCGGCCACTGGTAGATAGTCCCACCATAATCGACGAGGTTAGTAAGTTAATAGGAAAAAAAATGACAAGGAAATATTTTTTTTCTTCTGATAAAAATCCCCGAAAGATTAAAAAAAAAAAATTACAGTTTTGTGCTCTTAATTGAAATACTTTAAGCGTTTCAGCTATATTTCGATTTCTTTGAGACTGTAACTTAGGAAACACTTTATACATATTTTTTTTTGATTCTGTATACAATATTTGATGTAATTAGTGATTTATTTACAATTATCATAGCCGATGAGACTCATAAATTAATAGAAAAAAGTTGCAGGCCAATTTATTAAAATCTTTATTTGATAAAAATGTCCTAAAACTAAGCAAATATATATTTTTAAAATTTTAATTGGAAAAGAAAATTTTACATTAGAATTCTTTTTCTTCTTTACACATACTTTCAAAAACTATTTGACTGTCTAAAACGATACAGGAATCTAAAAAAGATTGATAATCTAAAACAGAGCGTATTTTCTTTTTAGCAGTACACATATTTTAAAAGAATAGTTAGCAAACCATTTCATGTTCGGTAACTATTTTATCAGATTTTTTAATGTTAGTTTGCAGTTATCATAAACGATGAGATAAATAAATTAACAAAAGCAAGAACTAGGCAAATTTATTAACTTTTTCTCAAAGTGTACTAAAATTAAATGAAAAAAGACTGAATTTGAATTATTTTCCTTCTTTATACATATTTGCCAAAACAACTTGAATGTCTGGAAAAGACTAATACATGAATTTCTTTTTTCTTTTTAGCCGAAAGGAGAGTTAGCCGAGAAGGGCTATTAGTGTCAAACCGGAATTTAGCGTTGAATCACTGTAAAATTCTGAATCACTTTTCAGATTGTTGCCACTAAATATTATCGACCAGTATTACATTTAAAGAAATTAAATAATGAAGAATTTTTGAATAACGTAGTCCTCCATCCGAATATGGAAAACTGGAAGCCCGAATTTTGAATTTGTTATATTGTGTATTTCATATTTTGTAAAACTTTGACGAATTTTTTATTAACAGTCTCAATGATTTCAAAGCCAGCAATGGCAGTACTGTACGAAAAAAAAACATTTTTACCTCCAGCGCGGGACACTGTCTATCGGAAATTCCTGTCAACGATTTCAAAGCAAGCATTGGCAACACTGTACGGGGAAAAAAAAAAAAAAAAAAAACTCTTATCTCCAGCGCGAAAGCCTG
>KK114800.1:89129-114190 GCA_000611955.2 Stegodyphus mimosarum
TACTTCACAATCTCTTCGCCACTCACTGCTCTCAGAAACGCAAGGGTTTATATAGCTTTTCTTTAAGTTCGACACGTTTCGAGAAATATCTCGACAGGAAGTTATTCTAGAAGCTTCCCGATTGGACCATGGGATATCGCCAATTTGGTCGCCAAATGGGCGATAAAGTCGCCAATCTGGCAACCCTACCATACACTATTTTATGGCAACCCTAGTGCTATGCCGGAAAGCTTACATACAGGCGCAACCGCCGAATTTTTCGCAATATATACATTCATGCAGATCCTTCGTTCCATAGTTTCTTTAAATATAATGCAGGGCTCTAACATTTGATGGCAACAATTTGAAAAGTGAAACGCTGTTTAAAGTAAACCAACGCAAAATGCCAAAACGAAATTAACAGCCCTTCTGGGCTATCGTCCTTTGGGCTAAAAAAATGGCTTCTCATGTGTACTTCTTCGATTTATTCCGTGACGTTTTTCGCAGCTGTAGTCTCAATGGGATCACTTACAATTACGCAGTCTTTGCTATACTGGTTGAGGTTGCGATCAACAAGATATTTCTAAAAATCCGGTATATTTAGTTAATCTTTGAAGCGGTATATCAAAGCATTCTTAAATTCGTTATTTAAAGCGGTGTATTTTCGTGTATAGCCCGTCAAGGATGAATTTTACTGCAACGTCAACCATGCATAAATTAATGTTTTCACGATAAAGCGCTATAGCTGCATGTTCGGAATGTCTAAGGGAAGGAATGTCTTCGTGGAGGACTTTTTCAAGGAAACTGGCTCGTATACACGTTCACACATGGGGAAAACCACGAAAACGCCCATGCAGCCAGCCTGTTCGCGAGATTTGAACCTCGGGCCGAAGTATCAGTGTTCAGCGACTTTACCAAACCGGCCGCTAGTGGGCACTAACATTATGAAGCTTTTCATATTGTACGACCAGCTAACGAATTTCATCTTTACAGAAATCTCCAGCCTGAGATTTAATAA
Organism: Stegodyphus mimosarum; assembly: GCA_000611955.2. Lineage (NCBI taxonomy): Eukaryota > Metazoa > Arthropoda > Arachnida > Araneae > Eresidae > Stegodyphus > Stegodyphus mimosarum. The sequence goes on from KK114800.1 coordinate 90,127, forward strand.
TTACCCAGAGTTACCCAGAGTGAGTATGGCTTTGGGTTATTTAAGTGCTCTGTTACAGTTTCGCATATAGAGCTCTATGTAAGGTATCCGATTATGTTCGACAGCTACATTATGGAAAATAGTACAAATAAATATATTATTGGTGTTATTTAGCAGAATATTAGTTACAGTGTTAGAAACAGGTAATAAACATCATCAAAGTATATATATATATATTTCATTTTGGGTTAAAAATATGTTAAATTTCAGAATTATTAGATATGTTCCCACAAACATATTTATGAATATTTTACTTTTGTATTTGTCACTTATATTTATTAAGGTATAAGGAATTAAATGGAATAAAATTTAAGTGATAAAGTAAAATATCTATTAAATATACCTATTTAGGTACATGCACCAGCCATTTTTCGAGAAATTTCTCTCTTTTTGCTTACAAAATTGTCTAAAAAAATTTTAGATATACATGTACATAAACCTGAACTTTTAGTCCATTTTATTTACAGTATGTCACAGAACATGTGTGAAAAGTTTCATAAAATTACTAATAATATTTTAGGTTATTAAAGTTTTTCCGTAACAGAAAAGTTGAAAAAGTTTTAAAAAAAATATATTTAATGTAATGTAGAAACAAATAGAAGGAAAAGAAAAGCCAAGAATGAAAATTAAATTGCAAAACTAATCTTGTTCCCGTGCACTTAATGTTAAATAGAACGTTGAAAATCATCTTTTGAACATCCCTAAAATGAAAAATTTTCACTTTAAAGTTATTTAGAATAGTTTGCGTGTTTTCAGATATCAGCTTTCGGATTCTTAAACAGAAACTTCCGGTTCACGGCATAGAACAAGAAAAGCCATTAATTAAGCTTCTTACGATCGGAAAGACAAAACAAAAGCAGTTTTGGGAAGCATATAGTATAAGATAAAATTTAATAAAACATTTTTGAAAATTTTCATCAAAATTCACGATTTAGAACCTAGTCGGATACGTTAAAGCCCGAGGAAACTTTGTAAATGATAATGAAATCGCAAATCATTGGTTATCCGGGATTGTTTCACCACCTTTCTGCACAAGATCATTATTAAGGGGACAGTGGACTTTAAAAATTAGTTTTTTAAGTTTTTGTGTTTTCAACAAGAAATTTTATACATATACATATTATGGCATCAGTTTATAAAATATATGTTCAAAATTTAAATTTATTTTAAATTAAAATTTTTAAAAACAAATGATTAATTATTTTAATTAAAGATTTAAAATGCTCCTCGCGCTTTAATTTTCAATATTTTTCCTTTTAGTTAGTTGTAAAGACATGACAAAAGTTTTTGTGTATCCATTACTGAATACGATTTATCAGAAATTTTTAAAAAGGATTTTTTGTGAAACCCAGTTTCCCGGAAAATGTCACCTTTTGTTAAACATTATCACAAGTTTAAACTTCTTAATAACGTCATAAAAAATGCATACACAGATTTACTGTAACATATAACAAGATAGTTTCTTCCAAATATCATTTATTTTGAACTAAAAATGAGACGCATGGAGCATTTTCAAAATATATGAACTGCGAAAAAAGTTGTTTTGAGAAAACCGAATTTAAAGATTTTCTTTAAACTTACCTTTAATACATGGTCATGAGAAACATCAAATTAACTTTAAATGTGAATTTGTAAACACTAGATTACATTTTCGTATCATTTAACTATTTTTAATCTGATAATATTAAATATAACAAAAATAAATATCGCAAATTGGTATGTGATTCGAAGTGATAGATAGAAACAATTTATGCATTCTATCCAATGAAACTTTTAAAATTCACTGGCGCGATACCGTTGCTTCTTATCTTCATTTCTTACATTGACATTATCCTTTAATGCTTTACAATAGTTTTTAGTATTTCTGTTTTTTTCCAAGTAGCTAAACTTCTCTTTTTGCTTTGGTTCAAGCGACGTTGATCACACTTTTTTCGCAATGAGTAAGGAAAACAAGTTTTTTTCCTCCTGTTCTATGCGTAAAGCATTTACTAACCAAAGTTAAATTCATAGATGTCAATACTGACATTTCTAGCCTTTTATTAGACATAAACACTTTTTTTGGTCAAATACACTCATGTTCATAAATTAAGGATAATTCGGAGTCACGCGGAAATCGAACTCTAAAATAAATATATCACTTGTAAAATCACTACACACATCTTCAAGAATCATATGCAAATTTCAGGAAGTAACCAGATGACACCGATGGTACGTCACAAAGACGAGAGTGTAAGAGAGTGATATATAAGGAATACAGGCAAAGAAGTAAAATTGTTCGCAGGCGCTTTATAAGCAATGACACAATGGACGGATTTGGATGATTTTTTAAGTGGTAGAATTCTCGGCCGTCTGGAATGTGGGCGTATCAAACTGGAAGTATCAGACGAACTTGGAATTGCCCAGAGTGTCATCTCCAGGCTTTGGCAACAATTCCAAGATGATGGTAACGTGAGTAGACGTTACAGCCCAGGTCGCCCCAGAGTTACAACGCCGAATGAAGACCGGTGTTTGGCAGTTACTGCCAAAAGAAACAGGAGGAGTACAGCCTCAGACCTGTCTCGTCAGCTCTCTTCAGCCACTGGTACTAACTAAATTTATACCACCGTCCGTTCGATTAAGAACACTCGGGGATAAACGTCACCCGTCAAGCGATGACCTTGCACACCTGCTGGGCCCGAGGTCCCACATCCTCGAGACACCAACAGTTTTATCAGGCTCCCTCTGCTAAACGCTCAACGTTTAGCCGACCCACCGCTAAACACGGACCAGTCAAGACCACCGTCTCGGCCGGACCGAGACCACGGTGGGGTGGGCGATGACAACTTGGAGCAATGACTGGCCGTTGATTGAGGCTACCTACCAGCACTACACGGGATACCCCACTCCTTAGGCTTTACATGGAATAGCAAGGACAGCAGTAACCAGACTCTCAATGGTCCAGTTTGCTATTTGGCTACCAATACCCTGGTGGAGGGGACTAACACCACCTGGCCCATGAAGAGCAAGTATAGACTTACCCCATGGACCATCGAGAACTGCCAAGTTCATAAATTTTATAACCCCCGTGGCCGAGACTGCCTAGGTACAGATCCTAGCCAGTAGCTTCGCATAGTACTCTGCGTCGACCCCCGGGGGGGACAGCCACTGGTACGACAATTTCAAGGCAGACCGTGTACAGGCGCTTTGGGCAGATTGGTTTATATGCTCGTAGACCTGTCAGATACGTTCCACTTACTGCAACTCACTGTCGCCTGTAGTTAGCCTGGATTAGAGAGCATGCATTGTGGACACCGCAACAGTGGGCTTGTGTAATGTTTTCCGACGAGTCCAGGTTTAACTTGCAGTCTGATTCTCGCCGGATTTTCATATGGAGAGCTCCAGGTACCCGTTACCACTAAGAAAACATCATTGAACGACACCGTTACGGTGGTGCAGGAGTGCTCGTTTGGGGTGGAATTATTCTAGGTTCCAGAACTGACCTGCATGTTCAAATTGGAACCATGACAAGCCAAATCTATCGGGACGTCATTCTGGAACAACATGTACGTTTGTTTCGGGGCGCCATGGGCGCACAATTTGTGTTTATGGATGACAACGCCTGTCCTCCCCGTGCAAACATCGTAAGCGAATGCCTTCAATCGGAGGATATCGCCCGTATGGACTGGCCAGCATTCTCACCGGACTTGAATCCAGGAGAGCACGTGTGGGACATGCTTGGCCCACGAGTTGCAGCCCGTCAACCTCCTCCTACATGTCTACCGGAACTTCGGAGAGCATTGCTTTTTGAGTGGTGTAATATCCCCCAAGATCAGATCGATAATTTGATACTCAGGATGCCTAGGCGCTGTACGGACTATATTGTATCGTCTGGGAGACATACGATGTATTAACAATTATACCAACCATGTAATATTGGTTTTTTGTAAATAGGTTTTTTTTTTTGTAATTTGCTCCAGGGAGAAAAAATCGCTAATTTTTTAATAATGTCAAACATATAGCATCTTTTTTTGCTCTTTACCTTTTGTTTAATAAATAAGCTTTACAAATAAGTCAAATTTGTTCTGCTTCTAACTCTTCCTTTGCCTGATTTTGCATTATCCTTAATTTATGGACATGAGTGTATATAAATTATAGCAACAGTAAATAACTGCTGAAATACACTTTTTTACATTCTCTCCAAAATTTAAAGGGCAGATTTTACCTCTTTTACACATTTAAAATGCTTGTAACTTCTTTAAAAATTAGAATATTTGAACTGGTTTTTTTTGCATACGATTTAGTTACGTATGTGGAATATTACGAGAGTAAAAAAAATTCAATATTTCGGTTAATTTTTAGCTATTTTAAAGTCGCCTTAATGGCAGCTGATTGCCCACTTCATCATCACGTTTTACTGTTTCATCGTTATCTGCATTCCAGGAGTTTCAGTAAATTGTGTTACTGGAAAATTTGCAAATATAACGCTGAGTTTTGTTGTTTGACTCCTAAAATAAAGCGTAAAAGTTTCTAAGGTATTTCTCCCTCGTTCCAGCATGCCTTCGTGGTGTAACGGTAACACACTCGGTTCGTATTTGAGAGGTGTATGTTCGAGTCCTTGTTCGAACCCACTTGCAGAGTCATTAGGTGGTTTTGAACCTCTCAAATACGCGCCGAGTTTGCTAGCGTTAACTAGACTGCTTGAGTTTTGATCACATTTTCAACTAAACAAATCAGTTTTCAATTCAACTTACATAGATTTTATAATACCTAAAAGTTAAATACTGAAATAAACTTGAAATTGAAAGACTAAAAATGTTATTCTTTGTAATTTTGATTAAAAAGACTGACAAATTAATTTAAAGAAAACTAAAATGTGCGGGATTTATAAATAATTCACTTCCTTAATAAGTATGAAAAGTAAATAGTTTATTCAGCTAGTTTGATATTTCTGTCTTCGACTTATTTATTTAAAAAAATAAAGTAAAGCTTTCAAATTTTATTCTTGGAAGACACTACTTTAATTTTAATTTACGATTATTAAATTAAATTTTATATGAAAAATTAAGAAAATTATTTCACTGATCTATGCTATGACTTAATAATTGTTTAAAAATGAAATTCTGACCTTTTATTTCAATATCACGGGAGATATTTCAACATTAGATACAGAAATTGCAGTCAGCATTAATGGGCAATTAAAGATTTAAAGACTTAAAAAAAATCTCAAACTGAACTGTAACACGTGATTGATTCTTTAACGGAAGATTGATTCCAGTTCATTTTTCACAGGAAAGAAAAGAATATATAAAATATTAGCCGCTACGCGGCCAGCCCCCTTTCTGGCTTTTAAATGTTCCGGGAAAATACCTAAAGGGAATTCTTTACATTAAATTTAAAAACTGCACACAATTGTTCAAAATTCATACATCCTATGACTTAGTTTTCTCCTACTTTTTAACATGATAAAATTTCATTAATTCCTGATTAAATACTGAATACTGTTTGTCCATTAATTTATTTCCCATATTAAAAATAAAAATATGTCCAATTACACTAGTGTCTAAAACTTGGGCAACTTTTCTGATTTTGGCCGTAATTCTGCAAAAAATTAACTGGGAGACACGAAATTCATGCTACAAAGTCATAATGTAGTACTTACAAAATGAAGAAAGTATGGTAGCAAAATAATGAGTAGGACGCATACAATGCGAAACGAAAAGAAGAAGGCTTTTTGACAAAATGGCGGTGGTACAAAAATCTGGCCAAAAGGGAGAACATCAAACCTAAGAGCCTTAGAAAGGGGTATGACCTTCCCCCTTCCCCAAATGGAATGATTGCTTTGTACCAGCGGTCGATACTCAACATCAGATTACACAGGAGAACAATTTGTGTCACAGTTTTTGCTGAGTTCTATTTTTGAACTGTTTTAGAATTAAACAGCCATGCTAATTTCAAAATGAAAATAAAAGCAGTTCACTAACTAACTCAGAAATTGGAAGATTGCGAGCAGAAGGTGAGAGAAGCCATGACTGAACATAACTTTCCAACACATTTTTAAACGTAGTATTCATTGGATCCATGTTAGGAGTAAATTGATTCTCCAGATACTCTGCAAAAATGTCAACTTTGTCTTCAAGTGAATAAGCAATATCGGTATTCTAATGTGTGGGTCTATTGTTGATACTATTCTTTTTGAGATTTTGCAGGTATTTCCAAAGAGAACCGCCATTGATGTTAAGTTTTGAGATTAAGTCCTCTTTAGTTTCCTGCTTGAAGTCAAAAATAAGTTTTTTAATTCTTCTATTTAAGATGTTAATTTCTCTTTTGAGAGCGAGATCCCAAATTCGATGCCACAATTTGAGCATTCTGTTGCGTTCTTGGACGATATCTCTGATGCGAAGTGGGAGTCGGATATTGTTATTGTTGAAATGAACCAGGTAAGTTAAAGGGGTTAAAGGGTTCCCGGATTTGGAGCGAATAACGACGACACTCGATGAAGTATTGAAACACAGTTTATTGGCTAGTATTTTTCAAAACAGCTCCAAAAACACTTTTACAATCGTCGAAGAACTACTACAAACAAGCTGGAACAATCAGCGACACAACCTTCAGACTATCAGGCTGTAACGCTGATGACGGCTTCACAGCAGAGCACCAGAGTACAATTCCCGACTCTCCTCGGTCGTTCTCGGAACCCCACGTACTCTCCACGCTAGAACTCGCGATGCACTCGACGATACGCTACAGTACTTCTCCCGACTCGCTTCAGTCGTTCCCGGAGCTCAACACACTCTAAGATAAAACTCGACGATGCACTGCCTCGCGATACACTAAGAGACTCGGCTCGATGTACTCACCGACCAACTCGGCACTAGACTATGCACTGACTCCGCAACGTCTCTTAACTGACTTGTAACTGACTCCTCACTGACTCAACTAACTCTCCGCGTACCAGCAGGGTTTATATAGCTTTTGGCTTGTGTTCGAGAACGTTCTGTGCTAAACCAGGGAGTTCTAGAAGGTTTTCCATACGTCTATAGCATATCGCCAATTTTGTCGCCAAATGGGCGATTTCTCGCCAAATATTCTACTTTGCCTTCCCTTGCCATTTTCTGGCAACCCTAAACCTGCTTTGTGAGGAAGCAATCTTACCGCGCCTAGACATTTCGTAACAATACATTATTTACACACAATTGCACATAAAGCTTTGCAAGTATTCTCAGAGTTTACAGCTTTAAGATGAGGATAAACAAAGTCTCTATGCCATGTTTTTACATAAACCTTCGCCATTTTGCATTATGGAAAATGCTTCTGGGTTCTCTTATTGGCATGTTCTATTGTTGGGTCATAATTGACAAGTTGTTTGATGTGCTCATATTCTGAATTTTCTATTCTGAGGAAGAAGTTGTGGCTGGTTGATAATATTTGGTCAGGTATTGGTTTGATTTTAAGCTCTATGAATCTGAATATTTCTAACAAATCAAGGTGCATTTAAAATCTCTCTCAGGATCTTGTTTTGGTAGATTTGTAGCTTTTGCCTGCAAGTGATGTGCTGCTTTTGCCTGCAAGTGATGTGCTGCTTTTGCCTGTAGCCCATACTGGAATGGCATATCACAGAATTGGTCGAAAGAGTGAAATATATATTCTCTTTTTAAGCTGAATGTTGAGCTGAGGTTTTCTACCTAATGACTGCAAGCCAATTTTAGCTGCTGTGGCTTTTCTAAGAGCATAGGCTGCTTGTTCTTTAAATAACACTTGCGAATCAAAGTAAACACTCAGGTATTTGGTGCTATTGACTATTGGTAAAGTTTGATCGTTGATTTTAATATTAATATCAACTGGTGTATTTTTTCTATGTCTTCTAAATATCAGAATTTGGCTTTTTGCTGGATTAACTTTAAGTCTTTAAAACAGAGAAACTAATTCTATCTCACAGCGAAATCGCTACAAATCAATCACAGCATTAAGTAAACAAACAGTTCGCTAGAACTACAGCTACTACTGAGATGAGTTGATTGTTCTCGGCTTTTATAAGCTTTATAATTAATTTCTCGAATATACTGGAAACATCTATAAATATCTGGATTTTTGTGGATGGCAACAGCAACTATGAGATATTTATTTATTAGGTATATGCACGCGCTGTTCTATTTTTAACCTTCCAACACAGCTGTCTTTTCAAAAATCGTCTGCGTTGCTAAGGCAACATGAGGCAAATCTAATTACAATTCTAAATAAAAAAACTAACTAAATAAATAACTATGAAATCCGTAACAATATGAATTAAGTAATAATTAATAATAAAGGAAAGTGCATGCACATGCATGCACCAATATATCGTACAACACTATGATTGCAAAACTGAGACCATGAGTTCGGCTATCGGGGGATGCGTACAAGTTGAGTGCACGTGTCCCCCAAAAGCCGAAGGTAGCTGAACGCAAGCTACTCACACGCATTTGTAATTTAAGTAGTGTGTGTGTCAGCTCGCTGTGAGTAATCTAACAACACTGAATAAATTATTGTTAATTACTTAGCAGTAAACATTTCATTTTTTTCTTCGTCGATATGTTATTTTATTATTATATATTATTATTTGCCGATATATTGGCCGGGCCGCAAAAATATTTGTTGTGGGCCGCGAGTTTGACATCCTTGGTGTAGATTATAAAGTAAACCTTCATGCCCCACCTTGTCGAAAGCTTTCTCAAAATCAATGAAACAGTCGCTATGGTGTTCTTTTTGGAAAAAGCTTCGGATTATCTGCTTAAATGATGATTGCTTATGCTTATATTAGCCCAGTTGGGCTTTCATAAGCTATATTGATCTAATCCCCTAAGTACAATAAGAGTGTCAACTATCAGCTAGTTTCCAGCCGGGATTATCTGCTACTTGACAGTTTTGCTTTCATGCAAAATGGCGCTTTCAAAGAAGCAGTGGATAGAAGGCTATGTTTGTGCTCTTTCCAAAGAAAATTATTCGTATCTGGTTATTAAAAAACTTTCTGAAAGCCATAGTTTTTCGACATCTAAAGCAATGATAGGTAATATTGTCAACGAGAAAGGAATAAAACGTCAGAGTTTGGCTTTATGGTGAAAAAATTCTTCCAAATACGTATCCAAGATAAAAAAAAAGGAATGTTTCAAAAGTTCATACTCATTTTTCAAACCTTACTCTCCAGACACAGAGTCGTCACCCAATAGAACTGTATCATGACAAATCAAGTAGCCACACGTCAAAATCCACTGTCAATTTCCTGGAAAAAGTACACTCACGTTTGTGAAAATTGCAACACCAAGAAGGAATCGTCATAATTGAATGCAATTTAATACACAGTTGAGCGGTAGTGGTACAAATAAATGATTAAATGTTCAAAGCAAACAAACAAGAACAAGAGATCAGAATCAGTATTTTGTGTGGCCACCACGCGCCGCAATAAGTGCTGCTACACGACGTGGCATGGAGTCAAACAAAGTTTGAATGTCTGACTGAGGAAGAGCATTCCATATCGTTTGTACGCGTACCCAAAGTTCGTCTGCAGACGCAACAGGACGAGGATCACGAGCAAGACGCCGACCAATGACATCCCACACATGTTCAATTGGCGACATATCCGGGGAACACGCAGGCCAAGGAAGAAGCTGTACCTGCTGCGCTGCAAAGAAGGATTTAACAATCCGAGCAGTATGAGGGCGGGCATTGTCCTGTTGAAATACAGCGCCTGGCAAGCTTTGAAGGAAGGGAACAGCTTCGGGCTGTAGAACTTCACGGATATACCGGTTGCTGTTCAGATTGCCCACAATTCGTAGCAATTGAGATCGTCTATGATATGCTATGGCGCCCCAGACCATAACTCCGGGTGTTCGTCCACTGTGGCGTTCGATAATGCACTCCGGAAGGTGGCGTTCACCGGCATAGCGTCTGACACGAATGCGGCCATCATGGTACCACAAATTAAAGCGGGATTCGTCAGAAAACACGACATGCTGCCAATCAGCACGCCAGTCTCTATGCTGATTGGCCCATTGTAGCCGCAGGCGGCGATGGTCGTGCGTTAGGGGGATCCTGTATAAAGGAGTCCGTGCGCGCAGTCCACACTGCAGCAGACGTCTACGAATTGATGAAGCACACAATGAAACACCTGTAGCTATTGACCACAGTGCTGCCAATTGTCTAGAGGAAGCTGTACGGTCCGTCCGCGCCATGCGGACCAGGTGTCTATCATCGCGAGCTGACGTCACATTTCGGGGTCCACTCCCGGATTTCCGAGTTGTCCGACACTCGTCCGTCCACTGCTTCCAAACGCGCATCACTGTGCTGCTGTTACGCTGCACACGAGAGGCTACTGCACGATACGACAATCCAGCTTCACGAAGGCCGATGATTCTCCCTCGTTCAAACTCTGTAAGTTGTTCAAATCTCGCTCTCTTTCGTCGACGAGGCATAAGTACAGATTGAGTTAACGTTTACCACTAGCAGATAACCACCGATAACCATACCTACAACCTCGCTACAGCCGTCTATTTATTCGGATCCATCAGCCGTTCAGAGGGCGCTGCTCAGCATACGCATGCGCTACGGATTTGCAATTCTAATCATTTGCATATCATGCGCTACTTTGCATTTCCTGAAAATTTCAGCTCACTCGCGTAAGTCCTTCATGGTGTTGCAATTTTCACAAACGTGAGTGTAGAATAAGAAACGGGTATTAAGGCTACACTCTACACTCATATCCCAACTAAATTTCTTGTTATAATACCCATGAATTTTGCGCTTTTGGACTTTTGAAAAAGGGGCTGACCAAATGTCGACCAAGAACCGTCCTTGAACTTTGGAAAGCTATTCAAGAGAAATTGGACAAAATACCTCTTCTGATACTACAAAAGATATTAATCACGGTGTAGAAAGATAGGGAAGAATATGGGTTATCAGAGACCAGAAGGCTTAAAAAGAAAAGTGTTAGAAATAATTTTGTTTAAGAAGAACAGGATATTTAGTCTAGAAATGTATTGTTAGATAAGACTGGATCATAAATTACAATAACAAAGAGCATTTGGAATGCAGTATTTATTCACAAACACTCACAGACCTTTGGTCCAGAAAGAAAAGTGATAAAAATACTTCATTAAACAAGACTAGGAAATCTAAAATGTAAATAAGACTGGATAACTCGATTAAGTAAAGTAAAGAGCGTTTTCAAGGCAATTCACGAACTTTCCCAGCCATCTGGTCTAGAACGAAGTCACAGGAATAATTTGTTAAGGGGACTTGGTTCTTTAAGTATGGCGAAAAACAATAAAAATAACGATTTTCTAATCTTTTACTAAAAATGTTCTTTAATATCATTGCTACACTGAGAAGAAATTTTGAAACCATCTTACAATAATAAACGGTATAAGACAGGGATGGGCAAACGTTTTCTTTCGCGGGCCAAAATTCGAAAAAAAAAGTTCGGCGGACCAAGGTAAATTTTTCTAAAATTTTAAAAACATATACAAGTATTACAATTTAAATATGTTAATGAGAAGAATGAAATTGCGCTTTCATTTTTAAAAGTTTCTTATATTGAGGTTCGAAGTGAGATGTACTGATTCTAAGGAACGAGGCTAACTGCTCATCTGTCACTCTACTTTTAAATAATTCTTTCGAAGGTTCATTGTTGAAAACACTTGTTCACATATGCAAGATGAAGCAAACATAGCACTGATTTTCTGGGCGTGAGATATTAAATTCGGGAAAATCTCTTTCGATAATGATGTTATATTCTTTGAAGACTGCTACAGCTTCACACTGGTTTATCTTTTACAACTATAAAAAAATATTTCTAGGTCCATTCATCATTAAAAGCATGGCATTCTGAATCAACTTTACGTTTTTTAGTAGACATTTTTTGGTTGAAATATTTTACGAATAACCCAAACAAGCACTAGCTACGCTATATTTTTAACAATTTCAAAACCACTATTCACAATGATGCTATATGTCCGCAATCTTTCCATACGCAATCAATAATACTAGAATTCGCGACAAAAGAAAAGACCGCTGGCTGGAGCTTAAAATGCGCAGTCTGCCAAATATGAGGTCTGATTCACTTATATTGGATTCGCATATTTCTCCCCGAAAAACAGATAACGATTCTTAAGCCAATCTATAGCATAACTACCAAAGTACTTCCGCGTTTAACACTTTACCGATTAAAAGGTGTTTGTGCTTGCTATTTCCATCGATTTATGTTTTGTAAAACAAAAATAGAGACAGTAAAAAGATCATTAATAATTTGAACAAAAGGAAGAAAAAAAATTAATATTTAAACAAAGTAGAAAAGGAGATGGGGATATAATATTTAAATATATATTTCTTTTAATTTGCCTCGGACCGGCAAATTAAGATTCTATCCGCGGGCCGGATACAATCTTCCAAGGGGCCGGATTTGGCCCGCGGGCCGTAGTTTGCCCATCCCTGGTATAAGAAATACTTTAATCATTTTGACAGCTCTTTAAATGCCACGCCCACCCACCCCAGTTTTACTTTCTTTTAATTCTTATTTTCCATATTTATTTATTAAGAAAAAGCGCAAAAGAAGAGGAACGCGATTAACTGTGACTGTAACTATCGGCAAACTTTGTTTACATGTGCGTCGAGTTTGAATAAATATTTCTTTTGATTTTTCACTTTTGAACTTGCAATCTGTTTTGATTTGTGGATTTTTCTTCCTTACTCAGCTTAGAATATATTTTTGTATATATTAATCAGCTAAATTTAAATATCCCTCTATAGGAACGAAAGAAGTTGCGCGCGATAGATATGAATAGAAAGCGATAGCGTAAAAACAGTAATGAAGTTCCTGACTGCAGTGTTTCTGAAAATTATATTGGAGGCAATATTAAACTACAGAACTTAATAGATGTTGAAAAGAATGAAGCATCTGATGCCGAACATTTTATTATTGTGGGTTTTCAACAAATTAATAAACTATTCAGTTTTGTAAAGTGTGCTGATTGTGAAAAACAGACATTAAAGCTTGAACTTGGAAGTAAATTAGGATTTTCCTATGATTTGAATTTAATTTGTAGATCATGTGAGGAAAATAAATGTACTGTAAACTCTAGCAGAAAGACAGATACGCTAATCTTTGGAATATGGTAACAGGTAGTTTGGCGACATTTTGGTAAGGCGTAACTAAGATTTTAAGCTAATTTTTATTAATTTTATGTTTATTTATATTTTAATTAGTGTTTTTTAATTTATTTATATCTTAATTAAATGATAGTCATTTTGTGAATTATGCGTTTGTAGCATTTTGCAATCCATTTCAGTACAAGTAAACCTGCATGGAAATAAGTTAAATATTTGACACTAAGTATTTGCAACCATTTTTAATGTTTGCCTTATAAATTCGCAGGTGACTTTTATAATGGATAATTTAGAGGGAAAAGAAAATTAATGTAATTTCTTGCATATTTTATTTATTTTATACGTGCAAATGTTCATCCTTGGAAAGGGTATATGCAAGCTGAACATATAAAAGCTTGCACAGTATACATACTTTTTAGCGATCAGGTAATTTCATATATGTCCTTTTTTACCGACTTCAGAGATTCACAAAATTTTCCTGCATTTTCGTGCAAATTTTTCTAATTTATGAGAAAAATTATTTACATGTTTCATATATAAATTTGCCCTGTAAAAACAAATTTCTGTGCACGTCTGTTCCACTACTTTCCGGAAAATTCCGATCGTGATTTTAGCTAATAAGCACTTAGAAACAATTTCGCACCTAATCTTCGTCATGATTAATCACTTTTGTTCCTTAAAAATTCTAGCATAAGCGTAATTCGGCTAGCAGATTGTTGGAAAAAATGTTGAGTAAAAAAAAAACCTCTCAGGTTGCTGTAGCAGGGTTGGTCGCCAAATTTTCGCCAAAAAACCGCCAAGTTACCATAATCCGAAGATTCACCGATAGATAATGCTGGGTGTGATATAAATGTGCGTGTAACTCAAGCCTTTTTCACATATAGGAAGAGAATATTCTGCCATTGAAAATTTTTGGGTATCGTAATGAATACCCTACCCTTTTCATCGAGGACATACAGCAAATGTGTAAGACGTGTAAATTCTGCATATTCCATCGCATCGCAAAATATGTTTGCGGATGTTCATAAGGACATTAAAACTGTGTATCCAAGCGTCTCTCCAGAGTCTGCAGAAATTGTCGATATAGGTGTTTCTTTTGATGGAACGTGGCTAACGCGCGGACATTCATCACTCATAGGAGTAGGATGTGTGATTGATATCCTTACAGGTTATGTGATTGATTTCGAAGTAATGAGAAAAATTTGCCGTCAATGTTCATTAGCAAAGAAGGAACTCCGGGAATCAAGTGCAGGATTTAAAATATGGTATGAGGGCCATATTTGACTGCGTGAGTGAGTGCGACAAACCACACGGGATCATCTGGTTCAATGGAAATGGAGGCTGCGTTGGTTTTCTGGAAACGATCCGTATCGTTAAGATTTCGATATGTAACTCTAGTATCTGATGGTGATTGTAAAACTTTTAATTACTTGTATGACAAAAAGGTTTATGGTTCTGATGTTAAAATAAGAAAGGAAGAATGTATAAACCATATCAGTAAAAGATTAGGAACAGGATTGAGAACTGTTGTAAAGGGCTGGCGTGCGCAAGGCGTTACGTTAGGAGGGAAAGCTTACGGTAGCTTGAAAGAAGCAACGATTAAAAAGCTGACTAGGTATTATCAAAATGCTATTCTGAGATATAAGGGGGATGTGAATGCTATGAAAACAGCAATATATGCTACGCTCTTTCATAGCATTTCCACAGAAAAGAAACCTCAACACTCGAAATGTCCTGCAGGGACAGATTCTTGGTGCTTTTACCAGTCAGCAATAGCTAAAGGCAAAATTCCAGACAAGCATAAACTGAAAATTGGAACACCAATAAAGGAAAAATATCTTCCAAAAATTCTTCCTATTTATCAGAGGCTTGCTTCAAATGAACTACTAGAAAGATGTGTAGGTTGCAGAACGCAAAATGCTAACGAAAGTTTGCATAGT
Organism: Stegodyphus mimosarum; assembly: GCA_000611955.2. Lineage (NCBI taxonomy): Eukaryota > Metazoa > Arthropoda > Arachnida > Araneae > Eresidae > Stegodyphus > Stegodyphus mimosarum. The sequence continues at coordinate 105,219 of KK114800.1, forward strand.
ATGCTTTAGGCCAAGTGTCCAAAAGAAATATTTGTGCATAAATTACGTGTGAAACGTTCTGTAATGGAATCAGTTTGTGAATTTAACAAAAGAACAGTACGTACTATGAAAGAAATACAAAACGCTTTAGGCGTGTGTATGGGATATGCAACAAACAAACTTACGACTGTTTTAGATAGTCGCAAATTTTCCTTTAGAAAGAGACGAAAAAATGACAGTAGCCAGCTTGCTCGTAAATTAGTTAAAATGGAAATACATAGACGAGAGAAAGTGGCTAAAAAAGGGAAGGAATCACATATGCTGCTGGATATTTTTGAACGAAAGGATTCTGTGGATGCCTATTCTGTGATTACTAAAATTTAAAATAGCTTAAATGCTTTACTAAAATTGCTCCGTTTATTAAAATTTAAAAAGTTGGGTTAAACATCCAGTTAATATTATTCTTATAGTCTGGAAATATTTTATTAGAAATATTACAATTGATTCATGTATTAAAATTGCTTTGAGCATGTGCTAATGAATGAAAATTGATAAAGGAAAATACTATTTATATTTTATGATTTTTCGTACAGTATTTCCGCTCAGGTAAGGTTTTAAATAAAAGCTGATAATTACTGTTTATATTACACAATGGAATTGCAATAAGTTTAATTTTAGAAAGAAATTTACTGACATTAAAATATAAAAAATATTTTAAAAATTCGAAATGTTTTTATAACCATTTTAAGACTTCACATTTTTCAAACTGCGTTTTCTCAGTCTCCATCTTTTCAATAAATTCTTTTACTTAAATTCCTAAAACTTTGACAAATATGCATCAAATTGAATGATATTTCTCCTGAGTGGTTATTATGAATTGCATCACAGAAACAAGGATGGATTTTGCAGTGTATTGGCAAAAAAAATACTACGACTAAAAATGAAATGGAAATCATATTTTTTTTCAATTTTTTACACATGTAGATGCATTTTAGTTTTTTCCTTGAAAACTAATCCATTAATTGCAAAATCGATCCTTAACGTAAAAGAGAACATTCTAATAAATGTTGTAAAAATTTTGAGGGTAAAAACATTGAAAACTGAAGAAGAAAGGTATTTAAATTTTTTAATTCTTTAAAAATTAATTAACATTTTTTAAAAAATTACCAGAATTTTTTTTTCGTTTTTAAATAACAACATAATAACAACATTTAAGAATATTCATAAAATTTAAATGAAAGTTCTTAATTAAAAAAATTCATTCAAAAGGTACCGAGTCCCCTTAATCAGACTAAAATGTCTATTCTAAAAGTAATTCGTTAAATCAGATTTGGAAATCTAGTCTAGAAATAATTCTTTAAACAAGTAAACGAAGGTTACTCTGAAATTTTTAAGATGAGCGTAGACGATACGATAAGTGGCAGGAAATAATTAGCGGTTAGATTTGAAAATATGAACAATTTTAGCATAACAGTTGATTTTTATTATTGGCCCATTGCAAGTAGTTTAGTATAAAAACTTTAGGCAGAAGGAAAAATGGAATTGACTTGAGAGCATTATCGGGCCACGATTTTCTATGATTTTAAAGTGGAATTAAATCAAGAGGAATGTATTTAAAGTGTACAGTTAGCATTTGGAAATGAAGGTTCATCCTGTGCTACTGTATTTGGATAGTTTACAGAAATTTTCAGAAATCACAACTCTCTTCAGGATGAAGAACGCACAGGAAGGCCGTTATCAATAGTAATCCCGGATAATGTATCTGCCATACGGAAAATGTCAATCGATAATAATCGCTGTATCTACCAAAGGATACAGAAGAAACTTACTAATTTTTTTTCGGAATGACAAGTACTATTTTGTCTTAGATTGACATTAGCCACTCCAAAGGCTGGAAGTGCTGGGCATTTTGTCGTGGAGGCATCTAAGGTTACGTTCAGATGGCGACATAAGTGTCACAGAGGCATAGTCACAAGGAATAAAATGCGAGATGCTAAATTTGGGCATGCGTGGATGTGTCTACAGCTTTCCCGCTCTGTTTTCCCATTCAGGTTTTGCACGTTCGCTGATTGGTCGACGCTTACCCCAAGTCGGCATACAGTTGAAAACTTCGAACTTTATGCCCGAGCCCTAAACCAGATTTTGTGACACAGCACAGACTGGTTGTCTGGCAACGCAGCTCGGCTTAAATCACTTATGCCCTTTATACCGTCGTCTGAACGCAGTTTAATAGGCGGCCACCGTTACCTCCTGTGAAGGGATGGACAAATACAACCATGCCTTCTTCGGGATTCGAATCCAGGCCCTTCGGTATCCTAGTCGGCTTTCCTAACCACTATACCATTTGGACGGTAGGAACTTAATATTGGATTCGCCTCCAAGCACAAAATTGCTCATGAAGAATTGCATATGAAAAAAACTAGTTTGCCTTTGGCTTCTCCAAAACTGAACTGAGTACAAAAAAGAGGAGCATATCAAATTAGTAAAGAAATCCTGAAATTACTTAAAGATGGCGGCCACCACATTATTTCTAAAATCGTAACTGGGCTAACTATCGTACTCTGGGCAAATAAATAAAGACAGCTCTATATCTGCTGTTCTACTGGGCCCATTAACGAAATTCAAATTGCATTTTTCATGTCTCGAAGGAGCGACTTAGGATACATATTAGATTTATATATAGCATTGTTCTAACATAGGTATTTTGACACAAGATCGGAATTTTTCTGAAATAACATATCAATTTTTTTTCCGTGTTTCGATTATACGACTCAAATTATGCCTAAGTATTAAATTTTGCAATTTTTGGGGAGAAATTTATGAAGAAATTTAAAAATTATCTTGGCGAATTTCTTTCAGTTTGCGCCAAGAATAATTCACTTGGCGAACTTCTTAATTTATAGCAACCTATCTTCCGTTCCTTTTTTCCATTGTCCACGAGCGGAAAAAAGTTATTTTTTATACTTTCAAATAATTTTAACAGAGTGCGTAATCCACATCTTCGTTATTATCATTTATAATAAATACGCCAAATTTGAAAATGCGCCAAAATGTAAATTCACGTATATCTTAGGAAATTTTAAGTAAAAACCTGTAATTTTTTGCAGGCATGCTTAGAAATACATCTATTTCAAGACGATGGCAAAAATTTTATAGGTTATAATTCAAAATATTTTTCGAAAAATTTATAAAAATTATTTCAAAATGCAAATTTAAAAAATAAATCAGAAAAAAATTATCAAATTTTATCTGGAATGAACCTAAATTTCGAAATATGAAAGGAAGAATCAATTAAGTTTAATAAAAAAAGAGATATTAATAAATATATATCAAATTCAATTAACATGGAGGAGCTAAAATTTTGAGAGCTAATTTTTTAAAAACTACTCGTGCGAGTTTTACAAAATTAGGCTGTTTGACATAATTTGAGTCGTAGAATCAAAATGTGGGAAAAAAACTGGCATCTCATTTCAGAAAAAGTCCGATTTTGTGTCAAAATACCTATATTAGAACAACGCTATATGTAAATCTAATGCATATCTTAAGTCGCACTTTCGAGGCATGAGAAACGCAAGGTGAATTTCGTCAATCGCCACAGTAGAACAGGAGATATTGAACTGTCTTTTTTTTCCCCGCAGTGTACATATCATATTTTTGACGTTCCAACACTTCAGGAAAGTAAAGTATGGGTCTTTGAATATGATTTCACGTCCAAAGTGGTGAAAAGACAATATGCCATGAAAAAAGTAACGTATGCCCTTTTTCTTCAGAAGTACGTTAATGGTCAGAGCTGTCAAGTTGGAAGAACAGAAGACAGTCACAGCTAACGGGTACACCACTAAGTATCTTCCAGAAATTATTCAAAAAGGGAATGTCAGAGGACTCCGGAGTCCGCTCCACCATGACAATACATCTTCTCATTCAGCAAGACTGACAATTGAGTTTCTTGAACAAAAACACATCAAAGTGAGAGGAAACACCCACCTTATTCACCCGAGTTAGCTACGTGTAACTTTTGGCAATTTTTCAATCTAATGTGGACGTAGTGTTCATTCCGAAGATGAGATTGATGAGGCTATAAACGCATTTTTTAAATGGATTCCAAGAAATGAATGGCTTGAGGCATTTAAACTTTGGAAAATTCGGCTACCGAAGTGCCTTGATGCTCGAAGAGACTACTTTGAATATTCCTAAAATTTCGCAAGTATGACCTATTTATATCTCAAAAATTACAGAGTGGCCTTTGTAGTACGAAAAATTAATAAACAGAGAGCTTTTTGAAAGCAACATTTTCCCACGAATGCCCAAAGGAAACTATTATAGGAACGGCTCTAGAAGGAAACTGTGACAACACACTCTGAACATGTAATAAAACACTATTAACTACTGCTATCTGCTGTCAGACTGTGAACAGAGAACCATACGCTCACGATTAACATTCTGAACAGCCAGCGGTGCACGCACACACACACACACAAAAAATGCCTTAACAAAGTATCAGAACTAGTCTGTTCCCTTCCAAATTCCCTCAAACCTGTCAAAGAACGACTGATGGCTTTTGTTATTATGTCATCTCAAGTTGTGTTTAATATATCATTAGCTTACAAAGCCTCTGGGCAATTAATTGATTACGCTTATAAGGTATTTTTTCTCTACTTCCAGCATACCTTCGCGATGTAACTTTAGCAAACTCGGCGCGTATTCGAGAAGCCCAGGTTAGAACCCCGTGGTGGCATCGCACATTTTTCACGTATCCTGCTTCAAAATAACCTAATGACTCTACCGTGGAGCCCGAACTAAAGGTGATGGGTGATGATTCTTCACCACCAGGATTTGGCGATTGGGAGCCCTAATTCCCAATCGCCTTCTAAAAGCTGAAGCATGCCCTCCTTGCAGTATGCCTTCGTGATGTAACGGTAACACACTCGGTGAGTATTCGAGAGGTCCAGGTTCAATCTCGGCGAGGGTATTGCTCATTTTCATGTTCCCTGCTTCAAAGAAAAATACCTAACAAAAACGTCTATACAGTCAACCTGTTCGCTGGAATTCGAACGTCGAACAGAACTACCAGTGTTCAAGCTACTTTACCGATCGGCCGGTGCAGGTGGGCACGGATACATTAGAAATGTTTTGTGAAGCATATGAGGGTTAACTATTAGCCCATGTTTTTCATTAATATGGAAGACTTCATGACAAGCGCTCCACCGAATACCTAGTTTCTTTTGCACGACAATCCGCCGCAAAACAATTCCTTTCTCGCCACTAACAAGGAAAGAGTCAAAACTTTCAACAATTTCCTTTATTCATCACATGGCCAACCAGCGTCCGAGCGGTAAAATCGCTGAATACTGGTAGTTCAGTCCGAGGTCTGAATTCAGCTAATGGGCTGCCTGCGTGGGCGTTTTCTCCATATGTAACGTGTATACGAGCCAGTTTTCCTTAAAAAGCCCTCCATGAAGTCATCCCTACCCTTGGGTAATACAGCCTTCGAGGCTGTGCCATAATTATATAAACCAAATCAAACCTTTAGTCACCAGTTTTGACAACAGGAGAATCCTTTCTGTTTGCTTTCATCATGTTTTGAAGCAATGAAGAATGTCTATCACGTTTCCATGTGAATTTGTAAGAAAATCTCCTTTAGGCCACAACAGCTACTATGCCACGCGTCAATTATTTTTTCTGTGTTGACAAATGGTTGAAATTTTTCTGTGTTAAAACTGTTGTTCCAACTTTTTGCAATGTCTAAAAGAAAAATGAAACAATAATTTTTAAGTGTATCAGAGCAGTAAAGAAGAAAACCTGTTGCGAGGCTTACAAAGATTTGAATAATAGTGATGAGGAACACTCGAGATTTTTGAGAGAGATAATTATAAACAAAATTACATCTTCAGACTGTGATTCGAATACTGATAATTACAGTGATAATAAATGTGGTGTAGATACTTTTAATCATATATTACAAGAACTGGCGAATTTAGCTGTCGGGAACAATCATTTTGGTTTCTTTCTTTCAACAATCACCAATACTTTTTTCCAATACCTACTTTACCACGTAGGTACGCAAGGAACTGTTCCCCGAATACGAATGACGTGAGACTGATCAGAATTTTTGCCGTCACCCAAGTCAAAGAGCTATGTATATATATATATATATAAGTTCCTCGCACTGCAAATTAATTGAAGCTCCTAAAGCCATCAAATTTCGAACACACGTAGTCCTTCACCCGAACATGTGCACCTCGGAATCCGAATTTTGAATTCCCAATTTTTTAAAAATTTGTTATGTGTTTTGAGCAAAATAAATGAAACTTTAATTACCAAACTCAGCTATTTAAAAGCAACGTGTTGCCACTCGGCAGTGCCCTTTATTATGTCCACACGTACAGACGTAACGAAAAAAATAGTGAAAAAGAATTCTAGAGCGGTCAAAATGAATATTTCCATTGAAATATGATACCCGAAATATCTCGCAATTATCATACTTCTTTTACATCGCATAAGGAAGTAAAAATTTACCTATGAGGAGCGCGAAGGAAAGAAATAGACGAAACAAAAAAAGCTTTTTTTTTTTTTTAAAGTAGGAAAAAATAACTGCTGACATTTTCTCCTCATTTCAATAATTGTTTTCTAGAAATTTAAAATTTATTAAATTTTTAACTGAAATATCTGGATTGCATTTTTTATGTGCGTGTTTAACTAACCCCTGCTTAATATGTCAAACACTGTTATAACGACGAGCTTTATAAGAGGAGCATATCGTATTAATTGGAGGATAACTTTATTTGTAGCTTTCCTTTCACTTACGGGTTAATTACACAGTTACTAAAGTTAACCAAAAAAAGGCAAACAGTTGCTCTGGTAAACATACCAACACACTTTGCGGCAATGTTTCTCCGAAATCTTCCCAGCATTCCTTGCTTCTGCTTCACCCTTTCAAATCCCTACTCCTGAGCACTCCCCCTCACCGTATCGTTTGCACCAATCGTCTGCATTCCCATCTACTCGAAGCTGCCAAAAAGTACAAGCGCTCTGCCGGCGGAATTATTTATGAAAAAGTGCCGGGCCGCGATCTCGCATGTCAGAGAGGGCCTGGATTTATACCCCCTGTGGGGGCCCGGGGCCCATTACGAGTGCTTCTCGCTGACTCATTACATAAATGGCAGCCACGGGTTTTGTAATGGCTGAGGCCTGAGACGCTCAAATGGACCCTCTTCGCCCTTTGGTGTGCATTAGTATTTCATGCCATTTTGGACGATCATTGGTCGGTTCGAGGTGCTTCCGCTGTTTGGATCTTTTTTTGTTTTATTTTTGTTTTCGACTCGCTTGTGTTTTCTTCGTTTATTTTTCGTTTGTTTGTTTTGTTTGGTTGTTGGATTGCGAATAGGATTTAGGGATAGGGTTGTGAACTTCGAGGCCCTGTTATTAGGTCTAGTTCAGTGTTCGAGAGATAGCTGCTCTCGGGGTCGTATTTATTACAGAAAATAAACGAAAAGCAACCTCGAATTATTCTAAATTTCCTCGAATTACTCTAATTAACTGATCTCTCAAGGCAAGTGGGAAGTGAAATCAAAAACTGCAAATTTTAAAATAAATATCTAGGTAAATTTTTGCCGTAGGAAATCGAACTCTTTTAATTTTATTTTATCATAACGAGTATCAAACTTTCCCGAATATGTATAGAAACCGGGATAAAAGATTTCGTTATTTGTCTAAAATTAATTTTTTTTTTAAACTTGACATTGCCAAAACATGAGTATTTCCGTGATTTAAAACATTTCTCTAATTGGAACTATATGACAACGAACAACGATTGCGAAAATAGAGGACGGATAATGAGATATGTACAAATCACAAGTCACAATTAATTTTCAACCAAAATGAAGGCATTAGTCCATTAAGCCAAAAGAATCCTGTTAAACAAAATAAATAGCAAAACATCTGAAAGTTACTCAGTAAGAACACAACAGATGTTCACTTTAGAAGATATATCCCCGATAGTCTCATTTTCAAACTCAAATACGAAAGTAACTGTTATTAAAACCGCTGTTACTAAAATAGCGCTAAAAGCTGCTATTAGTTAGAATATAAATTCTGAATAAAAGTAATTAAAAGTAAATTAAAAAGCCTATGACTTGCAAACTAATAATTCATAATAATTTATAATAAGAAAACTTTCCATATACCATTTCCAAGGAACAGAAATTCAATTTAAAACCATGAATGAAAAATATATTTTTAGTCAGTAGTTTATTTAGGATTTAAAATAGTATTTTCTAAACCTCCTTTGCTTTAAAAACATAAAAATCTGCAAAGAAAAATCTTTAATCGCAAAATATCAAAATCAAAACTAAACATTTTAAGTACTGAAAAAGTAGATATTATCATTGATCGCAGATTAATTGACTTATCAAAGGGAATAAACCAATCTACCATCAATTAACAATAACGGAATTAAGAGAGTGTTTCGTCTTACTTCCAAGTAAGCATCAAACTTTTTGCTAGGTCCAAATCTCAAGTCACTATTAATACTCGATCAAAATAAAGATATTAGTCCGTTAAGCCAAAAGAATCCTGTTAAACGAAATAAAAGCAAAAAATCTTAAAATTAAAGTTGCTCACTAAGAACACAACTAAACGGGATGCTTGCTTTAGAAGATATATCCCCGACACTCTCATTTTCAAATTCAACTACAGAAGTAAAAACAAAAGTATACATTTTAGAACATCAAAATCATAAGATCAAAAAGATATAATCCTCAAATTGAAGTTTAAAACAAGTAGTTGATCAGAAATTTAAAGATTATACACATTTGGTTCTACCAATTCCAAAAAAGGAAGGTGCATAACTAGATGTCATAGCAGTTCTATATACAAAATTTGAACTTTCTAAAGCTGATCAAAGGCGAGTTATATGAGATGCATACATACGTACGTATATTACGGGAAAAAATCCCTTTTGAATCCATTTTAAATTCCTTTTACGATAAAATTTC
>KK114800.1:117967-128811 GCA_000611955.2 Stegodyphus mimosarum
GTAGGTAGAATTCTTTTGGCACTTTTCATGTATTCCAAGCGAGGAATCTGGCTGTGTAGTGTTTGGGCGATCTTGATAGGACACCCTGTATTACTGCATTAAATAGTTTTAATTAGGTAAAAATAGACTTACTAATTTTCTTAAAATGTGTTTTATAATCTGTTGTAGTGTAGTAATTTTGAACGCGTATACAGAGGCTGTTCGCACATATTTTAGACAAATTTGCTGTGCTATAAAAAAAAATTCTGCTTGGAATTTTTTTTAATTGAAAACATATTTTTGAAAGTGTAAATTATCGTCTGTTATTCTGCAGTTTTGTTTTCATGCAAACTGTCGCTTTTAAAGCAGCAATGCATGGAAAGCTTCGCTTGTATTCTTTCCGAAGAAAATTAATTGTATCTAGCTATTAAAAAAACGTTGCGAAAGCCATGGTTTTTCGATATCTAAAGCTACGATAGGTAATGTTGCCAACAACAAATAAAAAAAAAATCAAAATTTAGTTTCAAGTGTAAAAATTGTTCCAAAAACCAAAGAACAAACGGAATGTTTCGAATGTTCCAAAAGTAAGATCTTTAATATTAAAAGAAAATCCAACAAGTTAAAGAATATTGCCAATTTGTTAAAATGCCAGTGTCAACTGTAAGCAAAGTGATTCGCGCTGTTTTGAATCTTAAAAAGGCGAAAAACCATAATGTCCATCGTCTCTTTCCACAACATATCGTCGAGCGAGGAACACTCGACGATATGTTATGAGAAACATTTATGAGAAACATTTATCGGGACAAAAATGGAAAAATGTTGTCACAGTAGACGAATCTTGGGTGTACTTAAATGACTGCAATAAAAAAAACATTTATTATCACCAAAGAGGAGATAAATTCTTAAAACATGGTTCAAGGAATGTAAAGAAGGTTTATCTAAGGGATTTATGATAGTTGCTGATTTTTTATATAACGGCAAATTAAAAATTAAGAGAGTGGAGAAAAATGTTAAGATCACCTCCACGTATTATCGAAAACATATTTTATACCCAATTTTCAAATATAAAATACCTTCACTTTACACGCAATATGATCAATCAGTAGAAGTGCATCAAGACAGAGCAAGCAGCGACACGTCAAAATCTACTGTTAATTTCCTGGAAAAAATGAAACAAGAAATGGGTATCAAGGCCCTACCTTCACTCAGATCCTTATTAAATCTTTTGACCAATGTGTTTTTGCGCTTTTGAACTTTTAAAAAGTTGGTTGTCTAGACAAAAGTTGGTTGACTACAACCTCCTTATACTTTGGAAAGTTGTTCAAGAGCAATAGGATAAAATACCTCTTCCGCTGCTACAAAAGGTATTTGACTTCTAAATTACCATTTGTTCGGGGCATTATTGTATCTTAATTAATACTTTATTGTCTTGGAAGTTACGGTGCATAAAAATAGCGAAGAATACAGGTTATCAAATAGAATATTTAAAACAAAAAATGTTAGGTAAATACTTCTGTAATTACAATGAAAATCGTCTAAAAAATGTTCGAAGAACCTCTGCAGTTCTCTATACACATTGAATCTAGTAAGGAAACTATATAATGCTTCAGTACTATGAATTAAGCTGTGACTGTGTAGTTAATGCGTCCATGTTTTTGCTATTTAAATGTATTGTAACTGCTGTGCTTCAAAGTTATGTTAATTATTCATTCGAAATCGCACTTTTATACAATAAAACTTGGCTCTGGCGAGTAAAGGAAAAAAAAAAAAAACTTACAAATGAAGATGAAAAATATATTTAGAAGGGGTAAAAAAAGAAAAGGAGGGGGAAGAAAGAAACATGCGTAATTCTACCCGGAATAAAAATTGAAGCACGGCCAAAATTATTTTCTTCAGTTAAGCGGCACAGCATCGTTAAAAATGCAATTTAAAAACCACTTCGAACACTTTTTGCGAATCACGATTTTCACATTAGAAGGCTTTAGCTGTTTTTTTCTAGCACTTTTTTTTTTTTTAGTCTGACGCATTATCTCATTAAAATCGAAAATAGGATGAAATGGAGAGAGTACCACGCTTTAATAAAAAAGATCTTTCCCGTACCTTGTGCCCTGCAGGCAGCCATGTTGTCTAATTAGAAATTGCAAGCGACTAACTTTATCGCGAAAAGGTATCTTTTCCCCCTCTCACCTAACATGGCGATTTTTTTAAACCCATCTATCTGCCATTACATTTATTAATAAGGCCGATTGAAAACATTCCGATATCGCTTTATCGGTGCAGACTTATCGCTTAGAGTGGAATTCGATATAGATGGAAGTACATCACGATGCTTTCTGTTTTATGACAACATCAGCGATTAATCTACTTCTGTGCGTTCGCTCGAGTTGAAGAGTAATGATACTGCTGCTGAGTTTTTCCGATTGCCAGTTACTGTTATCGAAAACTTCCTATACAGCGTTTTAATGCAAGCGACTTTACCCCAGACTGTGTTATGAGTAGATTATTTGAAAGTAACAGAGTTTTAAAATCTGAATTATTTGTTTTTTAAACTTTACATTTGTATTATATCGGCTGACAGTCTTTTAAGCACTTTTTTGGGGGGGGGGGGGGGTTATCTTTTTTTTTTTTAACTGCATATAGCCTTGATTCGTTTTAAAAGATCATATAATATTTTAGAAATAGCATATTCTGACAATTTAATTGCGTTGATATTTAAACGTAACTTTAAGCAGTTATGAAATAATCAAGAAAGAAATTATTCTGAGGAAAGTGATAGGTCTGAGTTGCACTTTTTTGATAAATTCTGCATTTGATTGTATTAGGTAATTCTAAAACCTAAATTACTTGTTTATTAAACTTTTATTTGTATTGTAGAGACATTAGGGTTTTTTTTTAAGCAGAAGTTGTCAAAAATACGCAACGCTCTCGCCGAGACTCGCACCTGGGTCTCTCGAATACGCGCCGAATACGCTAACCGTTACACCACGAAGGTACAAAGAAAGGAGGAAGAAAATACCTTGTATACTCCCTGTTATGAGCCTGTTACGAGCATAAGACCAACTTGTTTTTTAGGTGGGTTGGGCTGCGCCCACTTCTGGTACCTGGTATATTTCCTCTTTTAAAGGGCAACTGGGAATTAAAGGATCCAATTGCCAAATCCTGGTGGTGAAGAATGAAGAATCACCATCCACCGTCTTTTAGTTCAGGCACCACTGTAGAGGCATTAGTTTTTTTTTTTTTAAAAGCAGGAGATGTGAAAAATATGCAGTCTCCTCGCCGGGACTCGAACTTGTACCTCTCGAATACGCGCCGATTGTGCTAACCGTTACACCACGAAGGCATGCAGAAAAGAGGGAGAAAATACCTTATAGGTATACCTTATATGGTCATAAGGTCTTCATTGAGAAGGGGGATTGCTCGTTCTCCAATCGAACCTTATAGCATTAAGAAAATGATATTTTCAGGGGTATTTTTAATCTTTTGGGGTTTATTTGGTTTTTAACTATGCACCGACTTAATTCATCTTAAATTGATGATGAAAACTAGCGTACTGTCAATCATTTCCAGATTAATTGCTTAAGCTTCCTTTTTGCATTTTTACTAAAATTTTATTATTTTGTTCATAAATACGAAATGTAGAAGCAAAATTATTTATTCCTTTGCTCACACATCAATGCGTGAACATGCATTTAAAACCTTTAAAGTCTAAACCAACCGTGTCCACGATGTTACCACCATGAAATGATTTGTACGTGCTTTGTTTTTCCCCAGGATATTTTGTACTACGATGTTTCGGAACTGCAATGTTTTCTCCTTGCTTTCTTTTCTCCCGTAATTACATTTGTACGACGATGTTTTCATTTCGCTTGGTTTTATCCGAGAAATTTTTGTTCACAATACTTTTCTCACGATATTTTCAGTGGACTCCCTTCCGTTTTTTTAATGTTTAGTTTACGTTAATTAAACTCTATAAAGAGTGCACTTAAGAAGATAAAATGGAGTTTTAACCCAGCAAGTGCGCCGTGGTACGGTGGATCGTGGGAGGGTATGATACGCGGTATGAAAGATCTACCGAAAAGAATTCTTGGCAGAGGCTAGTCTAAATTAAGAGGAAGTGTCAACGGTTTTTTGCGGTTATGCGAATACAATCAATAAGAGACCATTAGCTTATTTGTCGGAGAATCCAGAGGAACCATTATCGTTAGCATCGCCACATTTCCTGATGTATCTAAAGCTCTTAAATGTGATTCGAGTTGATCGTATAAAGTAATAAGATCTCTATTAACATTCTGAGTGTTATCTTATTTATTAAATGTCACGTTCTTCGTACTTTCTACCTAAAATTCAGTTCAGTAGCAAAATACCAAAATATTTAAAAACAACATATCCTTAGAAATTCCGGTAGAGAATCTCGCGAGCTAGAAATGAAAATGTTTTACTCCATGCAGTGTTGCCACTGCTCCATTTGAAATCGTGAGTTTGTTAATCAAAAATTCATTAACGGTTTTACAAAATATGAAATGAAAATATTGGATATTGTTGATACGATAGATCATGAATTAAATGCATTTTTATTATTTAAATCAATTCGATTTAAAAGTAAGAAACGAATATTCTCACAAACTGTATCTGTTGTTTTCAGATAGCTTAGTATATTAATCCACAACATAAAAGTGGATTATCCGGTCCTCAACTCTTTGTTGAGGTATCACCGGAGCCTAAGGCTAAGGAAAAAGCTTATTAATAAATTTTTGAGCAAATATGCTAATGTTGCCAATTATAAAAGAAAAAACCCTAGTATTTAATTTTGATGTCTTCTGACTAAAAGATGTACTGGCCTCGCCAACATCTTTATTTATAATTTTACAAAAGAACATAGAACATTATTAATACATTAATTAAGAGTAATATAATACAATAATTATTGTAATGCAATTATACTATTTTACATAATTCGTTAAACAGAGCAAAGTGAAGGAATATTCAAAATTAATATTGATACAGTATTGAATATTTACATAGTACATATTTACTTATATTGAACTTAGTTATACAATTGTTCTTCATGTGTATATATATATTCCATAAATAAGGAGATAAGTTTTCTTCCTTTATCATTTAGTATTAGAGTTTTTATGTTGTCTCTAGTAATATTAAATGTGAATAGTTCGCGTCTTTTATGGTCCGTGCTTGGACAGTCGACGATCAAATGTAGTGCATCCGCATCGCTTTGACCACATGAACAGCTGCATAGATCGGAACGCAGTTTGAATCTGTTTATATATTGCGGAAATGCTCCATGATTTGTCAAAACTTGATTTAAGATGAGGTCACAGAAGTGACGTTTCTCAGACACACTTGGTAGGAGTTGGAATGTATGTCGTCCTGTTTCTTCTTGGCTCCATCGTTGTTGCCATAGATTTTTTGCCACAATCTTTGCCATTCTGCGCAAGTAACATAAAGGAATCCTGCAATTTACTTGAACTTGGGCATAAATGCCCTTCTTCGCTAACGAATCTGCCGTCTCATTTCCGATACATGCTTGGTGTCCCCTTACCCAGTGTAGGGACGAGTTAGTATAACTGAGAAGCTTCTTTATTTTAATGATATGGTGATTAAGAATATCATATTTGTTTAGTGATTTTAGAACTGCTTGACTATCTGTATAGACAGATTCAGTTAGAAAGATAAATAGCTTACATTTTGCCGAATGGCAATAGACTCGAATCAAAAGTGAAACGCGCATTTATAGACTCGATGCAAAATCCCATTTCGAGAGTTTAGCTCCTATTGGGCTAAAAGTTAAAGTGTGAATTTGTGGAAGTTGTGATCATTGCACTTTTAATCGCTTTATAACCCTACTCTCTACTCATAACACTACAATAAATTTCTAGCGTTAGTATGCCTAGTTATCATTTAAAGTGTCTAAACTCTTGGCGGACGTTAAGTAAATTATTGCTACTTCGAAAATAACAGCTGAAAGTTGGAAAGGATGTAAAAGACCCTTTATTTAAATCTAAGACTAAAAGGCACACTTGGTGCTTACAACTCAGCCAATCATCTGTGGCGAGATAATTTAAGTAACAGTAGGCTAAATGTAACATTTAAATTCAAATAAACTAGTAGCCGAATGCTACACAATCAATGTAACGCGAAGTTGCGTCAAAACTTAACCGGCGTGGAACTCAGTTATTGGAAATTATAATCCAAGCCAAGACAAGAACTCTTTATATAAGACAGCAGTAACGTGGCGACGAACGGCAGAACTCGCTCTGTGTTAGAATCTAAAATTCTCACCATAAATATTCGCGAAGTAATTTGCATTCTGGCGGGGAAACAGAACAGGAAGGGTGACAGCACAGATCCAAAACATAAAATAACTGCTTAATTAACATAAAGGAAGCTCACAAATTAGCTTATTTGTTTCATTTGGAAAATTACTTAATTCCTAATTTGAAACATTGGCCTTGTTAAGCGATTAAACAAAAAATATTATAATGTTGCGTGCGTACGGATTCGTGACAGTTTGAATGCACAAGTCCGCTAAAAAGGTAATAAAATTTGTTCTTATCACAAGAAATATAACAAAACGCTGGATTTTTCCTTAGAAATATTCGTGCAATATCACTCAATATAATCAGTAGCTGTATTTTGAACTGCTAAAAAGTTAAATAGAACGCAAATCCAAAGCGCAGAGAAAGCTAATCCTATCTCACCACGAATTCGCTACAATCAATAACGACAGCTCACTAAAACAGCAATTAAGCTGAGATGTTTCTCTCCGACTTTTATAGCTTTTTAAATCAGCCGCGGGAGAGAGTTCTATCAATTTCTGGAAAGATTAGAATTACGGTTACCGCAAACATAGCAGTCAATTACATTTATTAAAATTAAATATCAATTGCAGAGGCAAACTTTTATTCAATGTTAAATGAACGGGCTCTTGCATTTTTAATTGTCCGGCGCAGCTTTCTCTTAAAACTCGTCACGCGCTGCATTGCACGGGGAATTAAGACAATTTAAATTATAATTCTATTAAAAATATCTAACTAAATGCAAAGTTCGTAACAATACATTCAAGCCAAGTGTAACATTTATTTACATGTTAGATAAGTGGAAAGTAAATATAACAAGATCAGCTACACATTATTTATTATGCTACAAGCTACTACTAATGTTCTATACTACAGTTACAGTTATCATGCATTACAGTTGCCGTTATCATAAATACTAAATTATAATTACATATGTGACATCTCCCTTTTTAACAGAAATAATAAAATTATACATACTCTTTTAAATAATAAGGTTTTTTAACAGTCCTACCAGATCGGGTAACGTAGTTATGTCCATTTACAGAATTAGGTGATACAACACTTCTTTCAGAATTTAGTGGCACAATGCTTCTGTTATGTACAGGAGAATTTAAAGACAAGTTTAAATTTGGATTTAAAGTCAAATCTGAATTGAGATTTACAGGCAAATATAAGGTTGGAGTACTCCTACTAAAGTCAGGTTCATTTACATCTTCACCTTTGTCACTTTCATTCTCATAATTATTTTGCACTATGAATTTTTTTGATTAGTTCCTTTAAGAATGTCTCTTCTGTTCCTGACCGTGGTCTTTCTGCTTGTCCCATAATTTTTCCACTTTCTTTTATACTTTTCCCTTTTTCATTTATGTACACATTATCTCCTATCTTCAGTGGTTTTAATGATCTTGCATTTTTGTCATAATACTTCTTTTTTAAGGCTTGTCTCTTCAGTAATTAATGTTTATGCTCTGCATGTTCTTTAGTTTGAATTAAATTCTCTTTTATAGGTACCAATCCATTCACTTTTCTTCCAAACATCAATTCTGAAGGTGATTTAATTTCAGCTGAAATAAGAGAATTACGATATTCCAGTAATACTAAATATGGATCCTTGTTGCCAATTACAGCTTTTTCTAACATACGCTTGACAGTTTGAATATGCCTTTCAACCATTCCATTCGATTGTGGGTAATTTGGACTTGAAGTTCTGGTTTCAAAGTTCCATCTCCTTGTAAATTCTTTAAATTTTTTGCTACTATCAGAATACACTATTTTCGGGATACCATGCCTTGCAAAAAATGATTTCAGTTGTTTTATTACTGCTACACTTGACATATCTTCCAAATGTCCAATTTCTACATATTTGCTAAAATAGTCTATAACTATTAAATAATCTCTACTTTGAAAATAGAGGTCCGTTTCCAATACTTCCCATGGACCATTAGGTATCTCTTTACATATCATTGGTTCTTTACAATTGGCTTTTTGTAGACTCAAACATGTTGGACAATTAAGAACCAAATCTTCAATTTCTTTAGACATTCCTGGCCAATACAATATTTCTCTTGCTTTGTTCTTGCATTTTTCTACTCCTAAATGACCATAATGAATTTTACTTAACATATCTTTACGTAAACTTTTAGGTACAACAACACAAGAATTCTTAAATATTAATCCATTTGCTTCCGATAATTCCTCTCTGAAGTTAAAATATGGTTTTGCAAGTTCTGGAACCATACATTTTGTATCTGGCCATCCAGTTTTAATTAATTTTCTTAAAACTTGTAGTTCTTCATCTTTACCTGTTTCTTGCTGAAAATTTTCCATTTTGTCTTTAGACACTGGTATACTTTCTACAACCATTCCAACATGGGCTTCTATGTCTCCTTCAAAAAAATCAGATCCTTTATCAGTAAATGATCTTGATAATGCATCAGCTATAAAAAGTTCTTTTCCTGGTTTATATTTTATCTCAAACTGATATGGCTGTAATCTTATACGCATTCTTTGTAATCTTACTGGACATTTATTTAATGGCTTCTTGAAAATTGTTTCTAATGGTTTATGATCACTTTCAACTATAAAACATTTACCAAATATATATTGGTAAAATTTCTCACATGCAAATACAATAGCTAAAGTTTCCTTTTCAATTTGAGCGTAATTTTTCTGTGTATCTGTTAATGCTTTAGATGCGTATGCCACTAGCAAATTATTCTGCAATAAGACAGCTCCTAGTCCTTCTTGAGATGCATCTACAGATAAAACTACAGGCATATTTATGTCATAATACTGCAAAACTGGTTTATTTACTAAGATATTTTTTAGTCTTCTAAATGTTTTTTCATGTACTGCATTCCAGTTCCAGATAACATGTTTTTTTTAACAAATCTCTTAAACATGATGTCAATTCTGATGCATTAGGTATAAATCTGGAAACATAAGTAGTCATTCCTAGGAAAGTTTCTAATTCTTTAACATTTTTTGGTGTACTTATATTTATAATAGCCTTAGTTTTATCTTCATCTGGTTTTGAACCATCTTTAGAAAATATATGTCTTATATATTTAACTTCATTCAACCCAATTTTGCATTTATTTAAATTAAATTTAACATTCTTTTCTCTGGCTCTTTCCAGCCCCTTGTTCATGTGCCTTCATGTTCTTGTTTATCTTTTCCCCAAACTAATAAGTCATCTATATATATTTGCACTCCCTCTATGTCACTAAAAATTTCAGAAAAACTTCTATGAAAAACTTCTGGTGATGAACATAGTCCATATGGCAATCTTAAAAAACAATATCTACCAAATGGCGTATTAAATGTAATTAGTTCACAACTTGAATCTGACAATTTAATTTGCCAAAATGCTTTGTTTGCATCTAAAATACTAAACACTTTTGCATTTGACATTTGAGATGAAATTTCTTCAAAGGTTGGTATGTGATAATGTTCTCTCAATATATTTTGGTTAAGGTATTGAGGATCTAAGCACAGTCTTAAATTACCATCTTTTTTCCTTACTATAACTAATGAATTCAGAAATTCTGTAGGTTTATTAACTTTCTTTATAATACCATTTTTTCCATTCTTGCCAGTTCCTTTTTTAATGGATTTAATAACTAAGTGGAATTTTTCTACAGGTCTCTATTTTAAAAACAGCTTCTGGTTTTAATTTAATGTGGTAGGTATAACCAGTTAAATTCCCAATTCCTTTAAATAACACCAACAGCTTCTGGTTTTAATTTAATGTGGTAGGTATAACCAGTTAAATTGCCAATTCCTTTAAATAAATCTTGATATCCATTTAATGACTCTGGTAACTTTTCACTAGATTCAGGATTTACTGTACATATTCTTTGCAACAGATTTAATTTTTGTAATGTAGGTAAACCTATAATTGCTGGAACAGTTTTGTCACATGCTACTACTTGAAATTCTATTTCATCTTTGTCACCTTTAGATGTTTCACATAAGAACTTGCATTTTCCAATTACATCAATTTCAGAACCATTGTAATTATTTAAAGTGACTTTTGATTCAGTCAAACACTTGTCTTTTAAATTTAATTGCTTAAATTTAGGCAATGGCAACACACTGCATTGAGCACCAGTATCCAACTTAACATATAAGTATTTAGATATGTTTACTTTTAGTTTTTCAAACCATTCTGTTTTGTTTTTAAAAAATGGATTTTTATCTTCTACTGATCCTAAAATATATTCATTATCATTATAATTCAATTCATTCTCTATATAATTTTGTAGACTACTAACACTTTTATTAGTACACATTTTAGAAAAGTGATTTTTCTTTTTACAGTAAAAGCAAATCTTATTATAAGCAGGACAGTTGTATAACTTATGAAAAGTTCCACATTTTCTACATGGTTTTGAATTATTGGACTTAATTCCTTGATAATTTGGAGATGATTTAATATTTTGTTGCTTTTGTGGTAAATAAAATTTTCTCTTACAAGACTGACTTCTTTCTTCTGGAGGTGAAGCTTTATTCCGTTTTATCACTTCTATTTTATTTTCTTCAGTTAAA
>KK114800.1:129234-139470 GCA_000611955.2 Stegodyphus mimosarum
TGTTAACTGACTTCTCTCAATAGCCTATCTTTAAGATTTTTATTTAAAATTCCACTTATGATTGTATCCCTAATTAAACTATCTTTTAATTCTGCAAATCCACAGTTACTACTTAATTTCTTTAACTCTGTTAAGAAATCATCAAACGGTTCACCTACATGTTGTGTTCGAGAGAAAAATATATACCTATCAACACTTTCGTTTGCTTTTGGTATGCAGTAATTTGCGAAAGCTTCAATTACTTTGTCAACATCTTTCTTATCTTTCTCATTCAAATCAAAAGTATTAAACTTTTCAAGTGCTTCTTCACCAATAACATGCAGTAAAATAGCTACTTTAATTTCAGGCAATTTAGTATGACCACCGGACGCTAACATATAAATCTGAAATTTTTGTTTCCATTTCTTACAGTTTTCACTTATATTACCTTCAAAACTTAAGTTATTTGGTGGCTTATCTATATTTATTAGTGGATATATGGATATCTATATCTATATTATCTATTAGTTATATGGATTATCTATAATTTAAGACTTTAGATAGTCTAAATATACGTATTTATAGTCACTTCAATGAAAATAAATAACGAACTAACCAACCACCAAGTTTCGATTTTGTTGTAAACAAATTCTAATCATATAGCAACACTGAGGATACTTTCAAGGTTATTCATAAATGACTTGCGTGGTTCTTCATAATTTTTTTTTAAATTCTTTTAGCTGCGCCATGTAACATTTATTTATATGTTAGATAAGTGGAAAGTAAATATAACAAGATCAGCTACACATTATTTATTATGCTACAAGCTACTACTAATGTTCTATACTACAGTTACAGTTATCATGCATTGCAGTTACCGTTACCATAAATACTAAATTATAATTACATATGTGACACCAAGATTGATAATAATTGAAGCAGTTTCATAAGCATTAAGAGAAATCCTAGATTTTTATTCACTGCTAGAGAACTTTCCCCCTCTTCAGCCACATGGCTTTTATCTCATTTTCCGATTTAGAAATCGAAAAACGGCTGCTTTAGATAACCATCTGAAAATCTAAAATCAACCTGTCACCTAGCGAATAACCGCCTCGCTTTCCCGTATTAAAAAAAAAAAGAAAAAAAAAAAAGATTATAGCAATCTCAGAAATGTTTTTTACAGTATATTTATCTAGCCCCACTCTCAAATTTTCTTTTGATAAATTACAGTTTCGAACGATGAACGATCTAAGTGTACAACACTGATATTTCATCTATTGTTTTAACGCTTAAAGAATTCTGCCACCAGAGGCCGCTAGTCATCCATCACTGTCATAGCTTTCGAGAAGGAAATTATATTTGAAAGTTAAGGTGGTTTAGTATTGACTGAATTTTTCTTTTATTTCTTACTTTTACAGAATTATCACCTCTTCGATTTCTTTCATGACTGTCACGGATGACGCATGAAAATTGTTATAAAGCAGAGATTGCATTTTACAGATTGCAAAACGATAAATGTTCGGCGAGAATTTCGTAATGATTGTTGCTGCTTTCGGAGGCAGAAAGAACGTCATAAAAGGTAGATGGAAGTATCATTTGGTTTGAAATTGTTTATACCTTGAGAGTTTTCAGATAAGTTAACTACAAAAATGATGTTCCAGCAACGGATTATTTCGCAGATGGTATTCTAAAGTATTCTTTTTGGTGAAATGACTGTAAATACTGCTATACGAAAGAAGGAAGTCCATATCCTTGAAGTCCCTGCAACTGTTTCTAGCGGGAAAAAAAAAAGTTATTTGTCATTTTAACAGCCTAGGAAAAGTCGCTAGAAGATTTATTTTCTCTGTTATTACCTGGTTAGCCTAAAAGGGCGTCGGACCCAAAGGGCTATTAACGGCATTTTGCGTCGTTTCACTTTGTGCGTTCATTCTGCTGCCACCAAATATTATCGCCATGTATTATATTTAAAGAAACTCATTAATGAAGAATCTGCATGAATGCATGAATGTTTCTCGCATTGTGGAAAAACAACGGTACCTAGAGCCATCAAATTTTGAATAACGTAGTCCTCCAACCGAACATGGCATTTGGAAGCCCAAATTTTGAATTCCGAATTTGTTTTATTACCTATTTCAAATTTTGTAAAACTTTGACGAATTTTTTATTAACAATTTCAAAGCGAGCAATGGCAACACTATACGTTAAAAAAAAATCTCAGGCGGGCGAGACTGTGTATCGGAAATTCTAGATATATGTGGTTTGGTTGTTTTTTAATTTTGTGATATTGCCATTGAATTGAATTTTATGTGGTTTAAGCGCGAAGAACGCAATATTTACTAAATAAAGGTAACACACAAAACACTGAAAAAACGCCCTTTTGTGCGTTGAAAGCTTTCAGATTTTCTTTTTTATTATTATTATATTATCTGTTATTTTATCTATCATAAAAGATAATAGTGTAAAATAACACAAAGGTATTTTAATTAAGAAAGAAGGTATTACGATCGCTCAGAAAGATCTGCTCTCCAAAAAAAAGGAGAAGAATTAACAGAGCTGTCAGGGTTTGCATACATGCAAACGGAAGAAATTAGCTGCGCCTTCACCGTGATTCGAACACCGGATTTTCCACCTCCTAATGCAGACTCAACAACTTCTAAATTCTGCCGTTCGATGTCTTCCTAAATTTCGAATGCATAACCTCCTTTAACTCCTGCCGCCCGGTGCAACTGTACGTTTGCACAGTCTCTGACGCTGGTCCTGCAAATCGGATGTCCCACCGGTTACACTACGAGAACTCGCAGATCGCAGGTAGGGAAGGCGAAAGTTATTAGTACAGTAGAAGTCTAGAAATCCACAATGCTTGGGACCAGAGGTTGGGCGGATTTTAGGATTTTGCGGACTTCAGGACAGAAAAGCCAAATCATAATAGTCAGACTAAAACTGCAAAATAAATAAAGCATATTAGATACATTTACTTAAATTATTTTGTATAATAATATACATTATTACATTATTTTATTACATGCATTAAATTATTGTTATATATATATTATATTATTTATTTATATTCATGATTATTGGAATATTTTAAAGCATTAAGAACATATACAATAGAGATGTGTAAAAATAAGGGATACTAATAAAGCATAATTTTTTTTTTTTACTTGTTTCAAACATTTTTCTGATAAAGGTTTGTTTTAAAACTTTAGGTGCTCCAGAGTAAGTTTTTTTTTTTTTTTTTAATTCTACAGGGTCATAATCTCTTGCTCTGACACAACTCTGTTGTTCTAAATATTTTAGGTATTTTTCACCATGTTCCAAACCTTCATTAAAAGATATTTTCTCACTCCTATCAAATTCATTATCTGTGTCGGTGTCGGAATCGTTTTCTTGCTGTGGCGAGTTCAAAACAGAGCCAATGATTTCATCATCAGTTATCTGATATGCCAATGTTGGCTCATCTGAACACATCATCCATACTGAAAACCTCTTCTGGGCTAAGATATTTTTTTGCCACTAACACAGAATCATTATTATTCGGTAATTATTACATAATTATTGGATAAATATTTTTTCTTCGGTATTTCATCTTCCATTCTGCGGTTTCTGGAACCCATAAATTCAATGTTTATATTTTGAGAGGCAATGCGGATTTCAGGAGTTGGCGGATTTCAGGTCGGCGGATTTTTGGTATTTGACTGTAACTTCAATCCTGTCTTTCCATCTATTTGCTGTTATTTTGTTGTTGTTGTTACTGCATCTGTAAACGTACTTAATTTTTTTCGCATTTTTATCTTACTATTGACATTCGGGAAAATATCAGAGATTTATCTTTCAATTTTAATCCACAAATTCGGTTATTTGAGAGCAATGTGTTGCCCCTGCCTCAAACTGAATGCTCATTATCTCCACGCACCAGCCTGTTTGTCATTCACTAAACTAGCTAATCTTCTGTATCTAACTTTCAAGATTTAATCTTTCTGTTATTGAGTAGGAAACCAAGTGACTGAAGAGCAATAAACGCAGTTCTTAAAAATATTTTTTCTACTCTTTAATGTGATTGATTTAAATAGAACTGCATTTAAATTATGAGGCATCCAGTTAGAAATATTAAATGTATTTATTAAATGACAGAAGCTGGACTTAATAAAATCATCACACACTTTTTTTCTTTTAGGTGGCCGTTCGAGCGGCTAATTTTCAAGGAAATAATATAGCGAAAACAAGTTAAAAAAAGTGACAAACCTAACAATCTATCGGGAATTCCCAAAATATGCTGTTTTTAAATATTTTGTGATTTTGTTCTTGAATTTTTTTGGAGCGTAAGTGCGAAGAAAGCGATGCTTAATAATAGAGATAAAAAATAATAATAAAAAAAATTGTGTCAGTGAGTCCAAGAGCATGACACTCAGAGATGGTCGCCTATGATACTCAGAGAGAAAACATAACAAGCATTAACAAATATTCTGGTGCTAGGTTAAAATCTGAATCCTTTCATTTTTACTTACCCTTTTTTTCCTTCCACCTGTTTTCTTTGATATTTAATTTTACATTTTTTAAATGAATTAATTATTAAAGAACCGTTAACGCGGGGAAATGTGCTTTTTCTTAAATTTATTTTGTTTGCTTATAGAACAGGATTTTTCAGTTAGTTTGGTAAAAGAGCAATCTTAGTTTGGGGTAGATTTCGAATAAAATTCTGTAGCTTCTTCAGACGATCAAACACAGGTCCCCGTTCTTCAGTAGCAAAACAAGTTTTTTTCTCATATAATCGATTATTTCAAATCGGCTACAATGACTGAAAAATTTCTTTTGGAAATGACCCCGAGCTGATGTAAAATTCTTCGCGTTCTTCAGAAGTTCAGCGACCGAGCCGGTAAACACTGGTAATTCGACTTGCATTCGATTGCAGGCAAACAGGCTGGCTGGACGATCACTGTCGCGGTTTTCCCCAAATGTAACGTAGGTGAAAGCTAGTTTTCTTCACAAAGTCCTCCACGAAGACATCCCTCCTCTTAAGGCAGATAGCCCTGGAATTTCTTTGTAATAGTCTAATAAACTAAAGCAGAACAGGAGCTCAGCTTTCCAGCCATCCTGTCAACAATCAATAAACTTCGCTGTTCGATTCTTAAAAATTCCATTTCCGATTTTAATTCTTCGGTTATTTATAAATTATCTTGTCCTGGGTTTTGATATATATATCGATCAAATTAAACAAAGTTAAAATTTCTCGTTAAACACAAATCTTATTTTCCAAAAGAGGAAATAAACAAATCGTACATAGCTAATCACTGTTGGACATTTTGGACTTTGGTTCTGTAAAAATTATCAATAAAGCTCCCTTGTTTGTTTTACCACTTCATCCACCATTGGTTTCCATGCTTTATCCTATATGTAACATGAATTTGAAGTCCATGAACTAGTTTCTATTAGAAAGTCTTTTACGTAGGCATTCCTTCTCTTAGGGAGAAACTCTGGTATGCTTTGCTATATTATAATAATATAACACAACCTTCTTCAGTTGTTCAATTCGATTTTCCTAAAGATATTTATTTACATTCAGAAAAATTTACTTTCTTCCCTTAATAGCATTATCTCCTATGGATTCCTTCCTATTGCTTCCAAAATTCTAGTATCTTAGTTTTTGATGTTTCTTTGTAGAGACATTAGGTTATTTCAAAGCAGGAGACATGAAAAATGAGCAACGCCTTCGCCGAAAATCGAACCACGGACCTCTCGGTTACGCGTCGAGCGTGCTGACCACTACACCACGAAGGCATGCGAAGAAAGTGGGAGAAATACCTTATA
Organism: Stegodyphus mimosarum; assembly: GCA_000611955.2. Lineage (NCBI taxonomy): Eukaryota > Metazoa > Arthropoda > Arachnida > Araneae > Eresidae > Stegodyphus > Stegodyphus mimosarum. The sequence goes on from KK114800.1 coordinate 135,022, forward strand.
TACTTCCCCTTTTAAAAGGCGGCTGGGGATTAGGAGTTCCAATCGCCAAATCCTGGTGGTGGAGAACCATCATCCACCATCTTTTTAGTTCGGGCGCCAGTGTAGCTGACATTAGGTTATTTCAAAGCAGGCGACATGAAAAATGAGCAACGCTTTCGCCAGGAATTGAACCACGGACCTCTCGGTTACGTGTCAAGCGTGCTGACCACTACACCACGAAGGCATGCGAAGATGGTGAGAGAAATACCTTATATACTTCCCCTTTTAAAGGGCGACTGGGGATTAGGAGTTCCAATCGCCAAATCCTGGTGGTGGAGAACCACCATCCACCATCCTTTTAGTTCGGGCGCCAGTGTAGCTGACATTAGGTTATTTCAAAGCAGGCGACATGAAAAATGAGCAACGCCTTCGCCAGGAATCGAACCACGAACCTCTCGGTTACGTGTCAAGCGTGCTGACCACTACACCACGAAGGCATGCGAAGAAGGCGGGAGAAATAAATACCTTATATCTTAAGTATTTTCCTCGATAGATGACGCTACGTTCGTTTTGCTCCTTCCATTGCTTTCAGTTGTAAAAGAATGGTCGTTTCCTAACATTATTTATTGATGACGTCATGCAACTTGCTTAGAAATGTACAAAAGTCCGAATATCATCATATCGCACAACAGGCAAACTATGATCCAAAAACTGAACATACTTTTAAGCGTCCACGAACGATTCATCATAATACTGTATATTAAATTTCACCAACAGGAGCCAAAAGTTCAATAACCTTAATTTCTCTTCTCCTACAGTGTTCTTCGAACGTTTATAGTGGCAAAGGATTTGTTTTTAAATTTTCAACTTTTATAATCAATTTATACTTCATTTTGAATGTTATATATACTATATATCATGTTAATATGGGAAATGACATATGAGAAAATTACTTCAGGATTGTAGGAACCATGATCCCCTACCTATTTCCATTTTTATGAATTTGTAAATTTTATAATATACATTTAGAACAGAAAAAGTAAAAAAGTTGAAAATACAAAAAAAAGTGAAAACCAAAGTTATTATTTTTTTATTTAGAGCTCCAAACAGAACTTGTCAAGGGAAAAGTGTTCTGAAGTTTTAAACAAAGTCATTTAACTGAACAACAAGAGCCGGGTTTCATTCCGATCAACTCACTGACATCTCTATCGTCAATTAGCATAATGGTTATTAATCCTAAAAAAAAATTATATACATTACTTCAAAAGATCTGCAAAGAAAATGTCTTTACTCCCGACAAAGCGGGATATTAACTTTGTGTGTGTTATAGTTCAAAGTATTTATATTTTACAAGAGTTAAACGGATCTATATTTTGCAGAATGTATAAAAGATTCATTTTTATTTTTATCTCAGCATTGTATAATATAATCGTCATCGCAAGCATAACCATTATATATTTTGTTGCGTGCGTAGGAGTTCGTTATGGACTGAATGCACAAGTCGTTAAAACGTTAACAAAAATTTATTCTTTCCACAAGAAATAAATCAAAATGCTGAAATATCTCTTCAGAGATATTCGTACAATACTACAATATCTCAAACGTTCAGCAAAACTCAATTCAAAAACAGAGCAATTAATTCTATCTCACAGCGAAATCGCTACAACCAATAACAGCATTACGTAAACAAAACAGTTCGCTTCAGACAGCTACAAATACAACTGAGATGAGGTGTTTTTTAATTCGGCTTTTAAAAGCTTTTCTATCATTTACTAGAATATTCTGGTAACACCTCGATTTTTGTCCAGATTTGAGGATGGCAACAGTAATTACGAAATATATTTTTATTAGTCCAAAGGGATTTAGTCCCGAAGGACTATTACTTTCGTTTTGCGATTTTGCGTCGGAAACACAAAAACGGCGTATCACTTTTCAAATTATTGCCACTAAATATTATCGCTCTGCATTATTAGTCCAAAGGGATTTAGTCCCGAAGGACTATTACTTTCGTTTTGCGATTTTGCGTCGGAAACACAAAAACGGCGTATCACTTTTCAAATTGTTGCCACTAAATATTATCGCTCTGCATTATTAGTCCAAAGGGATTTAGTCCCGAAGGACTATTACTTTCGTTTGGGCGTTTTGCGTTGAATCATTAAAACGTTGAATCACTTTTCAAATTGTTGCCACTAAATGTTATCGCTCTGCATTAAATTTTAAAAAATGAAAAATCTGCATAAATGTATGCATTTTTTTTTTTTTTTTTTTTTTGACGTAGCTTTCTCTTCAAAAATCGTCTGCGTGCGTTGCACGGGAAAATAAAAAGGAATTTTAATTACAGTTCTAAATAAATAGCCAAATAAATGTGAAATTCGTAACAATATTCTCTAAAACTTTAACGAATTTTTCATTAACAAACTCAAAGATTTCAAAGCCAGCAATACCAACGTTGTACAGAAAAACATTTTTATCTCCAGCGCGTGAGAGCGTGTACCGAAATTTCTAAAGATATGCTCAATTTAAAATTATTTTGCGATATTGCTGTTGAACTGAATTTTATGGTTTAAGTGCGAAGAACATGGTATTTAACAAATAAAGGTAACACACAAAATGTTAAATAAACGTCCCTTTGGACGTAATTTAAAATCTGAAACATTTTTTAATATTAAAGGCACGCGCTCTTTTAATTTTACCTCCCGACGCAGCTTTCCCTTCAAAAATCGTTTGCGTTGCATGGGAATATAAAACAATTTTAATTACAATTTTAAATAAATAGCTAAATAACTACGAAATCCGTAACAATATTATTTTATTTTATGTCTCACATTTTTATATTATGTTACCTATACCAATTCAAACACTTGGAATCTCTCATAGAACGCTCATCGAAATTACATTATTTCCACCGACTTGCCCAAGAATAACTCGATTCATATCCGTCAGATAGTGCCAGGGGCAGAGTGTAACGGAACGAACGTATCACTAACTTAACTTACTTTTCCTATTTTTACGCAAATTTTGCATTCCGGTGATGAAACCCACATGTTTGTATTGTTAAGATCTAATCTAAGCCATGGATTTCACAATTTACCTGTTGGGTGTACAACTTCAATTTTTGCCACCAGATGGCGGCACTTGCCAAGGCATAAAATTCTTATTAAATTTGCACAGTTGTGTACACACACAGACAGAAGAATACGCATTAATTTTTCGACAAAAGTCGAAAAGTGTGCTTGTAAATCACGGTTGGACGCCAAACTTTTAACACCGATATTAAATATGTAATCTCCGAGAATAAAATAAAAATTTTCTTTACTATAACGGATGTTTGAAATGATCACAAAGCCTTTTTTAGTTTTAAAGCTTATCGTGATTAGACGATGTGATTCTTAAATTGATTTTAATTTCTTTGCTTATAATACTTATAACCTATAGTATTTTTTTGCCTACATTACTTATAGCCTATAGTATTAGTTATATCTTTCTCTAAGTACTCTGAGAAGAAGAAAATATTTGTAATCGGAGATACAATAGTGAAATATTTGAAAAATATTTGTCATCTGGCATCCTGAATTATGAAGTTTATTTTCAGTTTTTCGGGTTGACAGGTGAAATAATCAATATGTACGATAATTTTCATTTATCTTGTATTAAATTTATGCAAATAATATGTTATCTTGCATTTCTCTCTGAAAGTAATGAACATATCCTTAACTGAGCTTCTTGAATCAGTATTTTGTACTAGTAAACTAATAAATTCTAAATTTGAAAGGTTTCTTTTAATCAGCTTAAATTTATTTTTTTTCACAAAACTAAATTTTATAGCTCTCATAAGCAATCTAATCACTTGATTTACATACATTTAGTAATAGGGAGTGTTTACGTTTAACCGAAATATGCTTCAAAATGCTATTTAAATATGCGTCTGGTAAAATTAGTTTTTTATACAGGCCTTTACCAAGCGTTTTTACTTCAGTTAGCTATAGCCTTTTTAAACTACATTTAATATACTAGAAAATACTTTTTATACTACGTTTTTACATTAAGTTTTACTTAATTACATTACAGTAATTAGGACTAGTGTTAATTTTATGGAAATTAGTGAAATTAAAAATTTTTCTAATAGTAAAGGATATCAGTTTTAAGTAGTTTTATAAAGTTTTCATCTTGGCACATTTAAAGATGAATTGGCAACCCTTGGTTCGGCAACCCTATTTTAAATATACTAGCCCTGTTGCTATAGAGACCGCCACCCGCCAGACACAGTGGCAGGGCTGTTCTTCTCGCAGACAGGCAGTAACATTGCTAATTATTAAGTGAAATAAAAGTATTTGTTATTTCCTTATTAACGGGTCGGCATTCGCCATGTGTGGCAGTGTGTTTACCATGAATAGCTGTGAATGTTTCTTGCTGTTGCTCTTCGGCCCCCAATTTTGAGAGAGTGCACCCCCGGGGAACGGCTCCCAGGAT
>KK114800.1:147194-183057 GCA_000611955.2 Stegodyphus mimosarum
TTTGGTTTAATGTCTTTGAACTAGATCTTAAGTTGTGATAATGCGCCATCTTATCTTGTTCGATTTGAGAGGTTATTTTGGCTCTCAAAGCAGCATCTTCCAATTTCATTTTCAGGTTTTCCATATATACTGAGATCGGAGTTGTGTCATGTTGAAGACCTTCTAACTGTCCAGTCCACGTATTCTTTAGAATTGAGACAAGGACCTTCAGGTTTGCGTTCATACAACAGCTGGAATGGGGCAACTCCCGTGGTACTATTTGGCACTTCTCGGTAGGCCCAAAGAATGAAAGGAATTTTGGTATGCCAAGTCCGAGGTTCATCGAGAATGACATGATGCAGCATTCGTTTTAAAGTTTGATTAAAACGTTCCACTAGTCCGTTGGATTGAGGATACAAGGGCGTAAAAAATCTTGGACTTGATCCCATTCTCTTTTCAAACTCTTTCGTCAGCTCAGAGTTGAAATTAGTCCCATTGTCTGATGCAATGATATTAGGCACCCCAGTTCTCATGAATATCGACAACAGAGCTTCACATGTTGCTTTGGCTGTAAGACTGGTCAATGGTACAGCTTCGGCCCATCTTGTGTGCTGATCTACCAGGCACAACACATATTTATGACCTTTTGAGCTAGGTGGATCAATTGGTCCTATCATATCAATGTTTACCACTTGAAATGGCAATTCGGGTCTTGCTACAGGTGTTATAGGAGCTCGATCTTTAATTTTAATTTTCCTTGTTAGTTGACAATCTTTGCAAGCTTCACAAAAGTTCTTTACGTCTTTTGAAAGTCCAGTCCAATAAAAGGAATATCTTATTCTCATAACAGTCTTCTTTGCTCCCATGTGACCACCAAATACAGAGCAATGCGCCAGTTTTAAAACTTCCTTTCTTCGGCATTTTGGTAAAACCAATTGATTTACCGTTTCACCCAGAATTTTTTCTGTATGGAACAAAAATTTGTCTTTGAAATAAAATCCTCCTTTTTCTTCCTTTGCATTTTTCCTAGCTTCCTCCAGATCTTTACAGGTTTCTTGTTCTTGAAGAAATTCTTCAGTTTTCGTACGATTTATCGGAGTTTTTTCCACTTCGGCAACACAAGCTTCATTCGTTGAAAATTCGTCAGCAAGGATATCTTCATTTTCTCGTTTTTTACGTATTTCATCAAACTCTTCACATGCAACCCTGGCATTGTCTATTATGGGTATTTTCGATTCCGAAATATTGGTTCCCATTAGCACATTTTTGATTTCTGGCGGCAAGAGAACATCTTCCACGAGGAAAGGAGCTACTGCACAGAGGACATCTTGATGCACGACGTCACCCGTACCTCCCATATATAAACTCATTGGTATGTTTACTAACGGACATTTCTCTGCCGGTCCGAAAATTCCTTTAATATAAATTGACGGCTTTACAATATTACTTCTAACCACTGTAATTTCAGTTCCTGAATCTACCAGAGCGGTTGCTCGTTTTCCATTAACATTTATCTGGATTCTTTCTAAATTACACAAATTTTCACCAATTATGTTTCGTTTGTGAGACATTACTTTGGCCACTACAGCCGTTTTAGATTGCTCTAGTTCCTTCTTTTCTTCACCGATCTCCACTGCAGCTCTATTTACGTTGAATTTCTTCTTTACATCTTGTTCCGTTTTATTTTTTGAAAATCTTGGGCAAAACTTCTTCACATGTCCGTCCATACCACAAAATTAGCACACATACTTAGGACGAATTTTAGAAACTTCTTGTTGGGAATTAAAATTCACATGCTTGTTTTCAGCACGAGGCGTTCCATGATTCTCATATCTTCTGCTGTCCCGTTGCAATGGATACTTGTTATAAGTTTGGGTCGGAGCTTTAAGCGGTGCACCTGTTTGTTTCTTAAACGACTTGCGTACACTTTCGTATTCGTCAAGCTTGTCGGCCAAAAGTGATGGTTTAACTATCTTTCCCCATTCATCGACGAAATGGTCTCTTACTTCCATAGGAACTCTTTTCTTAACTTGGTCGGTGATTATAAGGTCCTTAAGTCCTCCAAAATCAGTTATTTCGAGTCCGTCGATCCAACCTTGGAAATAGTTAGTTACCTCGTAGACAAAATCTCGCCATGTCTTATCGGGACTTCGTTGGTGCTGAACAAATTTTTGCCGAAATCCTTCTGCATTCATTTTGAATTTCTTTAACAACACTTCTCTCACGTATTCATAGTTTCCAAATTCTTCTTCTGGAATTCTGGCAATCAATTCTACAATGTCCGAAGGCATAAGAGGTAACAGATATGAAACCATATCGTTTTCTTCAATTTTCATCCTCTTGACCTGTCTTTCAAACAATGAAAGATATAACGGCATATCACATTCCTTTGCATCGAAACGAGGCATCGACTTGGTAAGTTCCAACTGTATTTTATTTGGAACTAACCTTTCTATTTCCGGCACTCTTAGACCTGCTTCTATTCGCAACTTCTCCAGCTCAAATTCCATTTGCTGCTTTTTAACTTCATTTTCCAATCGTAACTTCTCCGCCTCCACTTCCTTTTCTTTCCTAACCCGTTCGTTTGCCTCTAACTCTTTTCTAGTACTGATGATTGTGTCTAACAACATTTTAGTAAATTCTTCATCATATGAAGCACTTCCAGTAATGAGCTCTCGAATTTTCACTATCGTGACATCGGGTTCGAACGCGATGCCTAATTCTGAGGCCAAAACTAAAAGATCGGACTTTTTTCCTTTCGCGAAGTAAGTCATACTTAATGCTAAAATGTTTTAACACGCCTGAATGAATTTAAAAAATTAAGATTTCGAAAATAACAAATTCCGAAAAAGTTTTGTTTTTCTTTCAACCAAAATTAGATTTTCGAACTGAAAATCATAAGTTAAATTACTGCGGAAATGACTTGTTAAATGATAAAATAAGCATACAATGAATTAAACCCAATTATTTTCAAATTTTAAAAAAAAGAATCAAAACATAACTTTGAAATGACGATTCTAAACAAAGACTTTCTATTTAAATTATGTCAATATATTCATTTATAATGATAACATTTCAATTTGTAAATACAGATAGTAATTGTAGTACAGATCAATTAAATTCCAAATGAACTCGCAAATAGCATTAATTTATGCAATTCTTTCCATTATTATAATATACACATTCACATCAAACTGAATTAGCCACCATATATTTAAAATTCAAACATCAATTTCTTTTCCAACCTTTAATCAAAACACTTGAAAAAAAAATCCAAATATATTAAACTGTAATAATCCCTTTCAATGAAATTATCAACATAAACAGAACTTTTAAAATATGTTCTACATATATCTAATTTTTTTTCATTCAAATTAAACTTTCACCAGCTTTATCCAAATAAAAGTTCGAGATAATAAAAAAAAAATATTTACAACAGTCAATAAAAAAAAAGGTACGCTAAAGAGCCAGTTTTTATCTCATTTCTAAAAATCAAAAAGCAAAAAAAATGAGTAACGATCTTGTTCACGTGTGGTTCTTTTTCTTTTTACCAAGGCCACACCCACAGACTTTCCGGCTCCAAGCGAGAATCGGAATCGAAACAAATATATACTACATATGCACTCAAGCTAATACTCTACTTCAAATAAATCACTTTTTTTTCCGAGACAAAGAACACATGAATTCACACAGTTTTTAGTGAGTGTTTTACCCATGTAAATGAACAATAATAACGCATTAAAATAATCATAAAAGTAAATCAAAATCATAAAATGATCAATACAACTAAAAATATTTCATTCCGAGAAATAATATTTATTTCACTGAAGTAAAAACAATATTATTAACACTTTAGAATACCATATAACCATTTGCATACTTTGAAATTTCAATTCAATACTGCTGACGCATAAATTTATTTATTTTTTACTGGCGTAAAAAAGTTATTCTCATTTACTAATGCAAACAATTTTCAACTTCTAAATACTTATCACTGGCGTGATACACAACAATCATACTATTCGATGCAATACTGCTGATGCAGAAATTTATCCTCATTTGCTGACGCAAACAGTTTTATACTTTTTAATACTCATCACTGACGTGACATAGAAAATTCACATTATTCGAGAACAGAACTTTATTAAATTAATAATCATACTTAAAACTTAAGCATACTTCTTATTATGAAATCTTAAAAGAGGATCCCAACTAATAAAAAATAAATATTTGGCAAACATCACTCACCCGCTTCATATGATGGACATTCCGCCAACACTTCGATGAAATTCATTCCTAATATATTTCTTTAAATTTCTTCTTGTGGCATGGCTCCGCTGCCACCATTGTAACAATAACGGGCGTCTTTTCGTTATGCTCGAGCTGCAGAGACAATCAAGCACTATCCAATTAAAACTTGTTTTTATTGACGAATTATTTACAAAAATATATACAACTCTCTACACATAGGAAGCGTCTCATTCTTTTTTCACCATCCTCTTACATCCACACTGCGCCACCTGTCGGTGGCTTTCTTTTTCTTTTTTTTCCCGAGATTCACCGGCGCCCTCACAATCATAGCTTTAGAATTTCCGATGAACAGTCTTGTGCGCTGGAGATAAAAATGTGTTTTCCAGTACAGTGTTGTCATTGCTTACTTTAAAATCATTGAGTTTGTTAACGAAAAATTCGTTAAAGTTTTACAAAATGTGAAACACACAACAAAAGAAATATGAAATTCAAAATTTGGGCTTTCAGGTGTCCATGTTCGGATGGAGGACTACGTTATCCAAAATTTGATGGCTCTAAGTACCTTCGTTTTTTCACAGAACAAAAAACATGCATACATTCATGCAAATTTTTCATTATTTAATTTCTTTAAATATAATACGGGCGATAATATTTGGTGTCAACAATTTGAAAAGTAATTCAGACTTTCATAGTATATTAATATTTTGGAATATAAATCAAGCAAAAAAAATATATATAAAAATTAATTTTTTTACCAATTTCGGGGCCCAATAAAAACTTATGAAAAGCTATCTTTAAGCAGAAGCTCAACAGTTCTTCTAGTCGTGTCTTTTTTCTGTGTATTTTTTTTTCTCAATTAACAACCTGAAATACTTAAAATATACACCTAATTGGAAGGCATCTGGACATCTAATACATCGATTAGGTGTCCTTGTGCTGCACTCAACCTGAACACTCACCGTGGAGACCCTGATTATGACATAAAATGGTGCTGAATTTTTTATGAATACTGACGCACTTTTTCATATTAACCCTCCACCTGGCAAGACCGTATGCCGTATGTATATATACGGCCTAGTATATTTTTTGTGATATCTGTACGAACGTATATATACGTGCATATGTCAAAGAAATGAAGGCAATATATTAAAAGTACATAAATCCAGGTATAAAATGCCAGGAAAGTTTTTACATTAAATCAAGAAAATAAATTTTTCTGGTAGTAGTTTTGGGAAATTTGTGCTTTCTTTGCGAAAACCCTGGCCAATCAGTTGGTTAACTTGTTTTATCTACTAAAAATAGCAATTTAATTTTTTTTTGTATAGAATTAAATGCATTTGAAATTTTACATCTCTCAGATGAACACAGCCGAAAAAAGTGAAAAGGAAATTAAGTACTCTGTTAAGAGTTATAATATTGAAGATAATTTTCATTTTAGGCAAAAATCTGCAAAGTGGACAAAAGTATAATTTTTTAGGACTGGCAGGAAAGAGCAGTGGCTTACTAAGGGGAGGGGGTTCAAAGGGCCCGTACGCGTCCCCAAAAATTTTTTCTTGTATCAAAATTTAATAAAATTTACAGGTGTGTATTATCTGGTAATTTTCTGATTAAAGGAGGCCTTTTTGGATTATCTTATCGGAAAAGATAACAAATGCCTATTTTATTAATGTTTTGTCTTGAAAACAAAATTAGAAACGGTCTCTTGAGTTCCTTTAAGACCTCAGGCCCCGTTGCTTCAGCAAAAGTTTTTCCTCTCTCGTCCCACGGGCTATAATGATACCAAACTATCCTTAGTTAAATGGCATTGGCTATTTTTTTTTAGCCTGAGTTCCTGCCTTTTGCTTCACAACATTTCTGAATATCAAGTGATAGTTCGCTGAACTGAGCACGTTCATTTGATTTTTACGTTCTTCTATGAAGTAAAGGAAGTACTGTAATCGCGAAAAATTTCGGTTGCCATATTTCAACGAAAATAGCCATTTTGACCGCGCTCGAATACTTTCGAATGAGTTTTTCGCGTAACGTATGCACGTACGGATAGAATACAAGATTTTTTTTTTTCCAAAACGGATTTTAAATGGATTCATAAGACATTTTTTTCATGACGTTTTTACGTGAGTATCTCGCATCGCTCAACAATTGTTAGCTTAGAACGTTGAAATTTTGTATATGGGACTGTTATAACATGTAGTTATTCACCTCCTTTTTTTCTGTAATCATCCGCACCAAACGTATATGTATATATATATATATATATTCTCACCCAGCTACTCGACTTGGACCAAGGACCAAGGCGTAATTCTTACGAAGTACCTTTGCAACTTAATGCAATAACCTCCACATCTTCCTCAGTACATTAAAAAAAGAATTCCGATCCGGCGCGATACTTTCGGCTCGGTGACAAGTAAAACCATAGAAGGCACATGACGTTGGAAAGTCAGGACACAGTAATTCTTTGCAACAAAAGAGAGAACCCAAACACAGGGATTTAAAACTTTAACTATGAAGATTTAGACAAAATCCAAATTTTCATAGTTAAAGTTCATGCATGAGAGAACAAGCCCACAAGGTGGCGTCATCTGGTGAGGTCCTAGAACACTAAAAATAAAAAGTTTTTAGAAGTCATCTTAGTGTACTATGGCTGAATTAAAAGTCCATTCGCACTATTTTTTTTTATAGTTCCCAGAGCAAGCAGAACTTTTTCTTGGGAAGATTTTTGCTTCTTACTCTTTTCAGCGAATTCTATGAATTCGCAGATCAGCAGTTTAAAATTCTCATTCATTTTAGAATCCGAAGCAGCGTTTCTTATCTCGTCAGTCCAAATATCATCAACGGACGAGTCATCCGTAAGGCCCCTAATCACTACCTTTAGCGGAGTTTCCTTTTTCGTTCTGAAAGTACTAAACTGTACTTCATTCTTCATGAGAACAGCAAGTGCGAGATCTTGATATCTGGCAGAGTCAAAAATAATTTTAAGCTTTCCTCTGGTCAGCTTATCAGTAAAATTCTGTACTCCATGTTTGGTAAAGAGTCCTCTTAAATCGTTCTATTTTACCTCCGGTCTGGGACAGATTATCGGCCTTTTCTGTTCAGGCAAAGGATCTGAAGAAAACTCCTGATTATCATCCTTCACCGATGTTACGTTAGCACAGTCCATAGGTTCATGGAGGAACTGCTGTTAGCACTTCAAAGTTTTTTTTCGTAGAAAACTCAGTAAATTTCTTGGCTCTGAAGTCATAGCAGGAGTCAACTTAGCAGTTGTACCCACCCTTCATCATCTTTCTTGCTCGAAGAAGCAGCACGCAACGACTTCGCTGACATCTTGTTCCTTCGCATATTCTGTCTCCGGGCAAGTTGTAAAGTAAACTTGTCATCCTTAGGAAACATATTAGCATGATTCTTGTCATGAGTAGCCGGAGTCACCTAAGCAGTTTTCAGTGGTTTTACCCACCTCTCATCATCTTTCTTGCTCAAAGAAGCAGCACGCGGCGACTTCGCTGACATCTTGTTCCTTCGCATATTCTGTCTCCGGACAAGTTCTAAAGTAAACTTGTCATCCTTAGGAAACATATTAGCACATATACATTCTCTGCATCTATGATTAAAAAAAAAAAAAAAAAAACACCTTTTCTGCTCGTCGAAGGGCCACTTTGACAGACTTCCCATCTTTTATTTGTTGCTGTAAATCATCGACGTTTCTGAGAGCCTTATATAACTCTCTATCATCAGGATTATTTTCAGAATGTCCGAAACAATACAGAACAGCACACGCATAGTGAAATATTCCCAGCACAAGGCAGGAATATTTAATGGCGTCATGTGGCTAGAGCGCACAACCTTTACGGATGAAAGCAACCCCCTCAGCTCAGTATATTTATTCTTAGATGGTGCTAAATTGTGCCATTTTTGCTTTAAAAGTAGTTGAATTATATTATCTTTCAGTGACCTAAAACACCAAATTCTTTCAGCATTTTACAGCTTTTGATGAAGACGTTTTGAGTTTTTATGCATTTTTGTCTTGCTGCGAAGTGACAACAGAATTGATTGAATGAGAAATAGATCTCTAATGAATTACAAGTGCAGCAAAAGAATGTACATAATTTAATGAGCCGTACAAGGAAGTTGTGCGATGTCCACATCAGATATTTTTTATTTCTTCACAGTTTCTCGACTCCATTTGTTTTTAACTTGTAGGAAATGTAAACAGAAATACGATTCAATAATATTAATCATTTTATGATCGAGAAACTCAGACGGAGTGACACAGTCAGAAAGAGGCTCATCCTCTAATTTCAAAATGAGTAAGAAAAGACAACATTCCCCCTTAAAGTATTTCTAAAACTGCAACAAAGCTGAATTGAAATTAAATACAAGAAAAGAAGTATCAGACAGTGAACGACAACAGTTGTATAGTGGTTCTCGTACACCCTGCAAAACCTTTAAAAATAGAAAAATTTCAATTAAGACATTGCATTGTGTTATGTGCAAAAGAAAACCAAACAATTTAACATTGGCCACAAGCCTGGTTAGCAAAAGTGTTTGGTGGCTGAAAAGAAATAAACAACTAATGTCATTAAATCGAGGTAAATTATTCATTATTAGACCTTTTAACAACATGTCATATTAGAAGAAATTCCGCGGAAATAAAGTAGTTCAATATTTATAAACATTTTCATGCTGGATTCATTGCCAGCTGGACTCAGGCTTCCCTTAGACCGAAGTTAGAGCACTGAGCATTGAGCTGAAATGGCATGAGCAGCATATAGTGGCCTCCGCTTTTACTGCTTATTTTGGCGGTATGCCCTTAGGCGTTGGTAATTAAAAAATAAAGGTGTATTATTTGGTAAAAGTTAACTCATAGACTGGCCTTCAGAGCTGGTGAATAGTAGGAAAACTCTGTCAGTTGTTATACGGTGAGCTGCACTTACGTGGTCATCCACCCAAGTACAGACTCAAACAAATGCTGCTTAATAGAAGCGAGATGAGCAGATATCGTTGTTTTGGGAAATTATTTATTCATCCTGGCATGTTTGGTCTTAATTTGACACTGGCATTTATGATCCTGATGTTTTGATTGCAACTCATGAGACTATTTCAGTTATAAACTTATTTAAACTATTTTAAAAATAATTTCTTTTTCAGGTCTCGCACGATTGGTCGGAAGTAGTCACGTGAGGAGTCACCCTCCCGTAAACTGACCTCGTCCCAAGCTGGTTGAGATTTTTTTTTATAGCGAAGTTATAGCTATTTTAAATTAATTTGTAATATTATTTGTTTTGCAAAAGTTTTTACACACAAAGTTCTAATACTTTGACATGCGCACAAAGTCAATTACATGAATTATTCCTATATTTACACACTATTTACACTGATGAAGATGTTGTTACACACACTGTTTACGCTATTCTATAACTGTATTGAGCTTAGGAAGTATTATTTTGAAACAAAGTCCAAGCTTTGTAAGGGAGATATAAACAAAGTCTCTAGAATAAATATACAATATTTACACACAATTGCACATAAAACTTTGCAAGTATTCTCAGAGTTTATAGTTTCAAGATGAGGATAAACAAAGTCTCTATGTCATGTTTTTACATAAATCTTCACCATTTTGCATTATTTGAAAATGCTTCTGGGTCTCTTATTGGCATGATCTATTGTCGGGTCATAATTGACAAGTTGTTTGATGTGCTCATATTCTGAATTTTCCATTCTGAGGAAGAAGTTGTGGCTGTTTGATAACATTTGGTCAGCTATTACCAAGGTGCATTTAAAATCTCTCTCAGGATCTTGTTTTGGTAGATTTGTAGTTTTTGCCTGTAAGTTTTACACACTGTAGCCCATACTGGAATGGCATATAACAGAATCGGTCGAAGGTGGGAAATATATACTCTCTTTTTAAGCTGAATGTTGAGCTGAGATTTTCTACCTATTAATGATTGTAATCCAATTTTAGCTGCTGTGGCTTTTCTAAAAGCATAGGTTGCTTGTTCTTTAAATAACAGTTGGAAATCAAAAGTAAATACTCGGGTATTTGGTGCTATTGACTATTGGTAAAGTTTGATCATTCATTTTAATATTAATATCAACTGGTGTATTTTTTCCATGTCTTCTAAATATCAGAATTTGGCATTTTTCTGGATTAACTTTAAGTCTCCATGCTTTGAAGAAGTGGGAAATGATATTGTCTGCAGTTTCTAGCTTATCAATGGCAAGTTGTGGTTTTAATGATTTGGTCAGAATGGCTGTACCATCTGCATACTTTACAATTTTAGTATTTATTGGAATTGGCATATCATTAGTATAGATGTTAAAGAGACTTGGGCCTAAAACACTTCCTTGTGGGACACCACTTTTAATTATTCTTCTGGTAGATAGGGTGCTATGACAACTCGTTGTTGGCTTTACAACTAAAGGCCAATGCACACCAATGTTATCACGTGTTCGACCGGAAAGTGGTGACTAATCAGAAGCGAGCTCCCACACAGTATTTTCTGAATGAACGGAGACCACACCAGTTGACTCAACTTCAACGTTTCGTCACATCAGTTTCAAATATTTCGTTTTGAATGTCCAGTTTATGATACAGATTTTAAATGAATATACTTTCAAAAATATAAAGTGAACTAATTTTAATAAAAATTTCCGATGATAATTAAAATGAATAAGTAAATTATTTAAACAAAAATTCTCAAGTCTGTAAGTAGAAACAAATTTTAATTATCAACCATATAAGATGTATAGTTGATAATTTTTACACAATAAGATTGTTATGAGAAAACAGTGATGGATTTCGAAATCCCAAATTTTGAATTTTACTTAAAATCTATATCAATTTAAGATTGCTCCTGTTGTCTAATGGATAAAATGTTGGCTTCTGGAGTCAAAGATTGTGGATTCAAATGTCACCAGGGACGGTGTTGTAAAGGAGTTGGTATATTTTAAAAAAATATTTACAAGAAAAAAAAAATTCACTACTTTCAGAGTATGGCAGATACTTACTTAGTTTCCAGAACGTGAAGTCTGGAAATCAACTTCCCGCACAATACACTTTAGTGGTAACACACTGAGTAGAAAATTCAGATGATACTTGATATTTGTATTGCGGGTTCAGGTCTTGTCTTTTCCACCTTTGATGATGGTGAAAATACACAAAAATTTTTTAACTACCACAACATCTTTTTTGTGCTAAGAAGTTTGCATTTATTTTTTACCGACAACATAATTTTCCTCCTTTTTTTGACAATGCGCCTTTGGCACAACTCGCAAGATGATCCGATTCTGTATCGACTGACGCCAGATTAGCAACAGTGATACTAGTATAAAATTGTTTCACTTTGAAATAAATTAGTGAATTCTTAATTTTAAACAAGGGGTGATGTGTAAGCCATTTGTTTAAAAAAAAATAAGAAAACTATTATTTATGCAGAAAAGAACCTTGTCAGTATGTAGCAGGTTTTATGGAATACTTTTAGGTATTTTA
Organism: Stegodyphus mimosarum; assembly: GCA_000611955.2. Lineage (NCBI taxonomy): Eukaryota > Metazoa > Arthropoda > Arachnida > Araneae > Eresidae > Stegodyphus > Stegodyphus mimosarum. Next base: position 158,908 of record KK114800.1, read on the forward strand.
ATGGCTTCATGTTTGTTTTCCTAAACATGCATGACCACTTTTCAGACAATTTATATAAGAACTTAGCCAGAGGTTTAATCTTGATGATAATTTTTTATTAATTTAAAGAAGACTTGCTTTAGCAAATTTACTACTTGTGGTACTTAATTTTTAAAACAGAAAGAGAAATATAGTACAAAATGTAGTTACTTCAAAAGAGTTTCAGATAAAAGTGAAATAAAACTTGGGGCAGTGGATCTTCATTAATATATGAATGACTAACTGAAGTAATTGCAGTTACTTTCAAAGTGAAAAATATGTACACAAAGCAGAAACTATGTTTTAAAACCCTTTTTTAAATTTTGATTGCTTATTTTTTTTTAAACACCTACTTCCTTTTTTCAAGTGTGATTTTTGCATAGTAATCCTATCAATTCTGCATATATTTTAAACAGAATGTAATTTTTATTACATTAATTAAAGCATACGTTATCAAGACATACATGCTGAAGCTATTCTGAAATTCAGAATTTCATACATGGTAGTGGTAAATAGAAGGAGTGCATTTGATTAAATATATAACATTAGCTAAGCTATGCTATAAGCATTTCCATTTGGTGAAATAAATGAATACAAAACTGTACAGAATCTATAATTTTTTTATTTAAAAATGAAGTTTCAAAATGCAATTTTACAAAATAATGAGTTAAGAAATACCATTTTATTCTTATTATATTTGCTATCTTATCTATTATCTTGCTTAGCAAAATGCATCTTTACCTACAAAGACAGAATTAGATACAAAATAGTAAAATGTCATGTACATATACAATAAAGTGAATTTCTGAAAATACTGTATTAGGCAAAAGAAGAAATGGAAGAACTTAATGCATTATTAAGGCACATATACTGACGCTATTCTGAAATATTACTATTCAGAATTCGGCACAAGGTAGTAGTAAATGCTAGGCATGCACGTGATTTATGTACATTAGTTATGCTGTAAATATTTCCATCTGGTACAACGAATGATCCACCTGCATTTAGTAAAAATTTTGATGTATGAACTTTTACTTCAACTTTACCTTTAATTACAACAAAATGGATATCTTCTCCAGGTAAAAACTGTGCAGGTTTCTGACAAAATGGTTTTATGCTTATAAAGCCCCAAGTTGAATAGGAACATTTGAAACTTATGGCTAAAATATAGTCATCATTATCAGGTTCATTTGGATTAGGATAACTCCATTCGAGCGAGCTAAATGGTCTGATTACATTAGCTTCTACATCCATATGAGTTGAGTTATCCCAAACTGTGATTCTTGTTAAATCTTTATTTTCCATTTTATCATTAAATTCTTTTCTTCTACCAGGAGCTTTAATTTTTTTTGTCTTAGAATGAGTTTTTTCCCCTTTATTTTTGTTTTCAATTATTGGTAAACTTTTCTGTACACCTAAAACAGCAATGTCACCATTCTTCAAAAACTGATATTGAATTCTTTCATTTTTCCAATAAGCTAGTGGAGAATGTCGGATACGTTTCGGCTGCCCAGTTTTCTCGTGCTCAGTTTCCAAGCAGTGGGATTTGGAATTTAGACTTGTGTGTTTAATTTTTGAACTATGCAGGTCGTCTTTCTGTAAAGATACTTCTGATTGAAATGAATCACTGAGATGATTGGGATGCAAAGTTGAATCTTTGGCCAGGGAATATGAAAAACAAGATTTTCTTTGCCATTTTTTGCCACTTGATACATTTTTATTTAATGGCTTGCTAGTGTTTTTTGACTGAGTAGTTTCAATAACTGGTATTTTTTTATTGTGCTGCTCACTTTCTTCTGAAATATGGCCTTCATTACTATCAATCAAATGATCACTGTTATTATTTGGAGTAGAAATGCTGCTGTGAATGGGACTAAGTTTTGTACTCATTGCTCTAAACTCAAATGCACCAAACGTTTTTTGCTTGACATAGTTCATATATCTGATATTTTGCTCACATTCTTCATTAAACTTATGATTAGAATCTAATAATTCTATTGAATCTTGGACAAATTTTTCATCATGCTTGGATCTCTGACAAATGCCTTAAAGATCTAAAAATAAAATTAGAAAATGTTACATAAAAATATAAAAAACAACCTGACTTGCATAAATAATAATAATACTAATAATCTAACCACTGAGAGGACAAATTTAAAGCACATACAATTGAGATTAAAATGGAAGGGAGAAATGCAGAATTAATTTATAAATTTGAAATACAACTGAGCCCTCTAAAATGAACCTCCACATATTATAAATAAACCATCTGATCTCATCCAATTTCCAATACACTTAATGTGATTTTATACTGCCACAGCAAACATCCAAATGTATGACAACTATATATAACAAGCTATATGGATATCTCCGGTTGAAATTATTTAGTATTTCCTGTACTTGTTTCAGAATTTCTACAAATTAAAAAAAAAAAAAATTCTGATCCTTAAAATTATCCATGTTTAAGATGTTAGGATTCAGATCCAACATTCGATTTGTAAAGGAAAACATATTAACATTGCTTTTCTCTTATATTCCCCCTCACTTTTCTCTCTCTTTTTCTTCTATACAAAACAGCTGCCACACTTAGTTCAGGAAAATAAGGACATAATAAACCATATGGTGTTGTTATGTCCTTAGGACACCATATGGTGTTCTTTGCATATGTGTGAGACCATTTAATCAAAGTTTTCTGATTCCCCTCAGAGTCTTTGACTGAGTTATTGAGAGCTACAGTCAAAGTTCATGCTACTACGAAAATATAAGTTCACTTCTGTTTTAGAGAATGAAATTCTTTTTAGCCTTATTGGTTTGGTTTGTTTGCATATAAATGCTACAAGTTTCATCCTCCAAATCATCTCAACCGCCGTATCAAACAAAAAATTCAAGAGCACAAAACTGCAGTCTGGAATCGCAAAATCGAAGATCTAAACCTCAACAGTGAAAACATCTGGAAATTTGTGAAAAATTTGAAAAGCTCATGTAACAAATGCATCTGTAACGAGAGCAGTTTTGTTTGGGGATACTCAGATAACCGGCACTTGGTGAGGGAAAAGTGTTTAGGTTGCTAGCTCAGATGTTAACTAAGATAGAGAAAAGAAAGGGATATTTTCTTTATGTAAATACTTAGACTGACTTTGCAGATAAATCTTTGTGCTGACGATCCCATGACTTTGTCAGTAGACATTTTGAATTTACTGTTTAATTATTTTCTAAATAAATTAATTGCACCTGTAATTAGAATAAGATAATTTTATTTTTATACAATAAAACTGCAAAATATGCTCCTTTATAATTAATTTCTAAATACATTAGTTTTAAAAATTAATTTATAATTTTTAATTATAGACTTAAATAAATTAATTACACTTCTAATCAAAATAAAAGGTTTTATTTTTATAGAATAAAATATGCTATTTTTTCATAAAAAAACGAATAAAATTTAATTAAATTTGAATCTTTGAATAAGATTTATGTTTATAGATTTTTCTGAGGTGTTACACATGTTCATGTTCAATAGTAATGAATGTAATGTAAACTTGAACTTCAAATAAATAAAACATAGAAATCTTTGCATCACTGTATTTGTAACAAATGTATTACTGAAATACATTCGCTGACCACATAAAATTACTTCAGGGGCCGCCAATTTGAAACCACTGTTATATATATTGTTCAAATTGCACAAAAATAATACTTCATGAAAAGCCATAAAAGTGCTTGTTACAAATCTTGTTTCTCTGCAGTTATGCAATTCAGGATTACATTTCTTTGTTTGCCTACATGAAAGCTATTTTCGCACTTGAAAAAGAAAAAAAAAATAAATAAATAAAAATAAAAATATCCCTCTTAACCTTATTAAGCGAAATTATGTGCATAAAAGAATCCGGAATATTCAATATAAACTGGACTGGATGATGATTGAATAGCCTGGAATAAATTTCAACAACATAATTATTGTTGTGGAAATACATGCATATTTTATTTTTTAAAACTTTCATGTTTAACTGTGTGATATACAATGCATTTCCATGATCATTACTGCATTTATATAAAGAATATGTTTTCAAACATATATAACAACTAGCTTTTATCTGCAGCTTCACTTGTTTTGATGTCCTTAAATAAGTTTCAAAAACTATCGAAAAGAAAATAATTTAGTTTTTTTTTCTTATTGCCTGACCAGGATAATCAGGATAAAACTTTAGTTAGTATTACTTATTTTTTAAGTTAAAAATACACTCTGCATAAAATTTCAGTAAATACTTCCCTTCTTCATTGAGATAAAAAGAAATCCATATTGATGTCGTTAGGACGCTATTTTGCATAATTTTTAAAATCTGATTTGGATATACCAAACATTGTAATCTTATCTTATGGTTTTTTTTTCCCTTGGTTTTACTAAAAAATTCTAAAATAAAATATAATTTAAAAAACTAAAAAACATGCTTTATTATGATACCTCAGTACAAAAATAAATAATTTTCATTACCATTTTTACCTTTTCATTACCTTACCTCATTACCATTTTCATTACCAAGATTTCAAAAAGTTTAAAGTATTCAAAAGATCAAACATTTTATGTTTGCATGGTTTAACCCCTTAACTGTCAAGTTATTTCGATGATTTGTGTATATAAATTGTAAATTTTTTTTATTGCACAAGGCAAATGTTTGCCGTGCAATCAAAAAAAAAAAAAAAAAAAAAAAAAAGCCACACACTTTGAACATAAACTTCTATCCTTTGAAACCTTCAGTAAAGTGCTGCCATCTATTGAATTGAAGCCAAAATAAACTTCTCACAATATACATTCAGGTATAACAATACGAGGCATTAAAAAAAAAATTACCCCGAGTAATACTCGAATTATTTCATACTCGAATTATTTCGGGTATGACAGTTAAAAAATTAAGACACGCACCTGTGTGTGCAGATAAACTTTTACATCGCTTAACTTATCGTTACTTTATACAATGACAATCATTTTAACCTACTATATAGTTTAAGTTTCAACAAATAAGTTACATTTTATAGCCTATAACATTTTCTAATATATCAAAAATATTTCTTGAAAATATCATGATGATCGGTTAAGTAATTAAGGCGTGAAAGCGTAACAAACAAACTAACTCACATTTGCATTTATAATATTAGTTAGGATTATTACGGATAATTGTTCAAATTAATGGTAAGAATTAAAAAAGAGAATTATAAAAGTTTAACAATGTTGGAGTTATATATATCAAAATCTAAAATACTAACATGAAAAAAAAGTAAATAGATTTACTTAATCACAAGAATAACTAATTGTTTACAATTTGTCCTATGTGTATGGATTATCTTCTCAACGCTACCTTACGTGATATTTGCCTAGCAGAGCTTTTCCCCTGATATTGGCCTGAAGAGGGAATTTCTGGAAAGCACCTTTTCATGCAAGTTCCCTCTTGGTGTCAAAAAATTCCTCCCATGGATATGGCAATTTTTCATGATTCAAGATGCGTTTTGTTTACACAGCTGATGAGAAAACCGGACTTTTCGCTGATCAAGTCAGGCCAAACATGTTTCCTACAAGGAAGTCATGGAATTTGTAAATTGCTGGCTAAATGCACCCTGTGTCTCAAATATTACGACCTTTGCTAGGCCTGACAAAGTAAACGAAATCATAAAATTCCATAAAATGACCTGCAAGCTGACAAACATCTTCAACGCTGGTATGCACCTAAATTACTTTCCGCATGCATGGAAACGTGGGAACATTTTTCTGACCCCTAAACCAGGAAAATCACAGGATAATCCAGCTAACTACAGGCCCATCAGCCTTTTGTTTTCAATCAGCAAAATTCTTGAAAGACATCTACCACAGACTGATTGATAACCTCAAGTGTTTAGCAGACCACCAGCATGGTTTCAGAAAAAAAAAAAAAACTTTCCACCACCACTCAGCTAGTTGGCCTAACTGAATTCATCACCTCTGCCACGACAATAAAATTAGTGTCGCTATCTAATGCTAGATGTGGCAAAAGCTTTTGAACACGCAAGATTTCATTAAGAGGATTAATAAAAATTTCTTCACAAGAAATTTGATGAACAACCCAGCAAACTTTGCTGATGCACTTTCTTATAAAATCCTGAACGAAGACAAGCTTTTATGCCCTCTCGCTGCCCACCTCCTATAAATAAGTCAGGCCGGCCAATGAGAGTGCGGCTTCTGTGGATGACAGATTTAACTAACACTATTTTCCGTTAATTAATGCACTGCAACTGACCTCAAAAGTGTTTTAGATGAACTGCCTGTATTTTTACAAACATTTTAAGGAGTAATTTTCTTGACTTTGGACAAATTAAGCAATTTTAGGACTGTTTTTTTCCCCTTATTGTGATTTTTGACATACTGGACTTAACAATGCCACTTGTAGCTTTCATGCATTTATTTTGTACCATGTGTACGTATCTCTTCAATGAGTGCAGTAGTTGGCAGGCCACGCCCTTCATGGCATTGGATTCACTGCTTTAGGCCATGTGACCAGCTCACCAGTGCCAGACCACAGACCCTTCTGCAGTTAACATTTTCTAGCAGGAAGCAAAGGAAGGCTATATGAGGTTAGGTTTGCATTCTTTAGTTCTATTGCATGACACTTGATATTCTGAAATAAGATTACTGAATCTTTTGATTTGCAAGTATATATATTTTAAGTAAAATTTAAAGGTTAATTTGTCAGCATTTTTTTCATTTCCATAGAAATATAAGAACTTGTACTTTTATGGATAAAGCACTTATTCATAATTATAAATCTGTAATTCAAGAAATCATAATATTATGCTAAGTAATATATCATGTAAAATTATTAACTTATGATGCATTATTAATGGAACAACTATAATTAAAACTTAATATGATTTTTAAAAAAAAACTTCAAGTTGTTACTCACTTTCTGTGACAGGAGTGACAATATTAATTAGTTTCATTTTATGTTTCTTCATTCAATCTATACAATTTTGCAAGATTATCTAATTTTCTTGGCAAATCAAATGTAGCAAACCAATCATTATAGCGGAATTCGACTGTACACAGGGGTTCTCAACCGGGGTAACATTTCATAGTTTCAGGAGGAAATCCAGTCAGCCTTTTATTTACCTGTCAAGTTAGTTTATGAAGAGAATAAAACTTCTTTTATAGTAGTTATCAATATTTTCTGTATTTTTTCTTGTTAATTTATACAATATTAAAAAATAATTTAAATTTAAATACACGTACAAAGTGGCTCACAAAAGTGTTTGCACACTTATGAGTTTCAGTGAAATATTGCTTTATTCATTAATAAAAATTAATATTTTAGAATGAAAATTTTTAATAACATCTATAAATTTCACTTAACAAAACTACATTAATTATTTTATGAACATAATAAAACATTTTTTGCAAAATCGATAGTAAAAATGTAACACAAAAGTTACCTAAAAAAAATCTTTGTAGCTTTAAAGAAATATGCACATATTAGTAAATATTGTAATATTTCTCTCAATTAGTATTTTGTAGTATATACTGTAGTATTTATGACAGCTTTCAAATGTCTGGGCATAGGGTTCACCAGTTTTTTTGTAATTTCTGGATCAATGTTCCTCCATTCTTCCATCATCACTGTTTTTAGTTCTGTTTTGTTTTAATGTTGTGTCTTCACATTCTAACCTTTAATTCTCTCCAGATGTGTTCTTTTGGATTTAAGTCTGAGGTACTTTTTAACTGAGGTAGTGTTTTCAGAACTTGTGGACCATTATAGAGACATAAGAGGTGAATGTTGAGGATCGTGTGCTTAGAATTGTTATTCTGATAATAAATAAGTTATCTGGTATCCAAATTTTTGGCAGATATTTTAAAATTATCTTTTAAAGTTATTTAAATAAAGAGCTCATTGTGCCATCAATAAATACTGAATTATTTTGTAGAGACATTAGGTATTTTTTGGAAGCAGAAGACATGAAAAATGAGCAATGACCTCGCTGGGACGCGAACCACGGACCTCCCAAATACGCATTGAGTGTGCTGACCATTGACTGTGCATGATAAAGGTATGCTCAGAAGGTCAGAGAAATACCTTATACACTCCCCCTTTTAACGGGCAACTGGGTATTAGGAGGCCCAGTCGCCAAATGCGGTGGTGGACAATCATCATCCATCACTTTTTTAATTCAGGTGGCAGTGTAGAGTCATTTAGAATTTTTTCAATGTCAGGAAAGTGAAGAAATTAGCAATTCCCTTGCTGGGACTCGAACCATGGACCTCTTGAATATGCACTGAGCGTGCTGACCACTATATCACGAAGGCATGCTAAGAAGGCAGGAGAAATATGTTAAAATTTAATCCTGATGCTGACATGCACCCTCACACATGAACACTTCCAATGCCATGCTTTAGTGTACCAACCAAGATCTTGGGATTAAGCTCTTTTTTTTTTTCTCCATACAATTATATGTCCATCGGAATAAAAAATGTTGCATCTGTTTTCATCTGCAAATAAGACATGATTCTAATAGGCTTCCGGCTTATTTACCATTAATTTTGAGAAGAAAAGCTTGAGTTTTCTATTTTTTGCACTTCCAAAAAAATTTCTTTGAGCACAGCGCCCCTGTAATCCAGCTGATCTGAGTACTTGTCAAACAGTTTTAAATGAAACTGAAGTAGAAAATTTTTCAGTAAATTCTGTAGAAATCTTTAAAGCACTAACACTGATTTTTCACAGATTTTCTAAGTATAAATCTTTGATCACGCTCAGTCCTCTTTGCCAGACAACCACTTCTTACTTTATTTTTGAATGCAAGTTTCTTCTTTAAAGCATCTTATCAAATACTGCACCATAGAATGGGATAAATTTACTAATTTAGCGATATCCCAAATCGAATTTCCATCCTTATGATAAAAAATTATCAACTTTTGAATGCTGTTCATTGTTTCCTCACAAATACGAGCCATCTTTAAACATTAAATAAAATAAAATATAACAATGCAGGCAAGCAAAAAATAAAGCCAAACAATTTTTTAAACATCACCAAAATGAAAAAAAAAAGTGATAGACAATAATTTTATTTATGAAAATGTTTCGGTGTACGATCATTTTTGTGGTGTGTTTTTTTTTCTTACATTTTCAGTTTTAGAAAAGAAAATAAGTCAATATTAAAAATTCAAAAGTTTGGTTTTATTCAAAGTCACACGGAGATAATATGAAAAAAATATTGTGCTTTATATTCGAATTCAATTCTAGGTTACAGTGCTTTTTCTGCAAATTCTTAAAGTGTGCAAACACTTTTGTGAGACACTGTACGTATTTTTTGAATTCTGGAAAGGAGGGATGGGGATAATCATTTAACACTAGTGAATGGGGTGCATGGTGCAAAAGAGATTCAGAACCAGTATAAGGTTTAATAAAACTGAATTTTAATTTATTATTTCTAGGTCAATATAACAAATTTACAATAAAAAAGAGAGAAAGAAGATGACACTTTTAACTATTAACAATACATTACTACAGAACTTAAATTGCACCACAGCCTGGTTTCAGTACTTCTCAATTTTTTAGATAAATCATAACTGTAGCCGTACTGCACCAAAGCCTTCTCATTTTTGAAAAACTAATTTTAACAATAACTTTACCTCAAAAATTCTTTCTAATTTCTAAATACATGTCTATCTTTCTCTGCAAAACAAGCATTTTTATGAAAGACGAGATGGCTGAGGAGCCCCCACCCACATGTCAAAAGCTTATTCTTCAGGAAGTGCAATATATTTACGACAGTGGGTAAAATTTTTATTCCCTAGTATCGGGCTGCAAACCAAAGCAAAATTTATAAGTTTTATGCACCCTTGAAAAGCAAATATAAGAAGAAATTTTAGTATGAAAGAAATTAGTTCATTCTTCCCAAGCACCAACAACCAATTCTTAAATAATTTGTTTTATTGCCGAACCAGGAAATAAAAACTTTTGACATTTCCAGTTACTATGTATGATGTCATGACTTAAATTTAGTGTAATATAACAACATTTTCTCAATGTTAATACAAGAATTTAATGTGGCAATAATATATTGTGTAAATTATACTAAACATGAAAAAAAAAAAGTTGCCAACAGCAGCTCTTTATTTAAAATGCTGACATTAACGAATAATTTTTGGCATACAGTGACGTCACATGCAATCGCGTGCTTTCCACAGTGTCAGAATATGACCTTACATAACAATAACATGTTTAATGTTTGGCACAGTTATTTTTATTTCATATTTTGTAAAACTTACGAGTTTTCTATTAACAAACTCTATGATCTGAAAGTGAGCAGTGGCAACACTTCCTCAAAATAAAGCAGACTTTTATCTTCAGTGTGCAAAACTGTTGCAACCCGGATAAACGAGGGTGAAAATTAGTGTTTTCAGAGTTTTTAATTAATATCCCTGCTAATTAAAGCTGTATAAAGATGAGAATGGTTTAAATGGCTTCCCATGAATTTTTGGAATCTGGGTGTACCTCCCTCGACATTCAACTCCCCGCCGTTCTGGAGGAGATAATGCCACAAACAAACAAACAGCCAGACTGACGTGCACATATTTTAATAGTTTAGATTGACAGGGTCGTGGTCGGAAAATGTTGGATTCTTTTCTCTTTGTTTTCATGCCTACACATCACCATTAAGATATCCAGTGGCCATGCTCTTTGGTTCAAAAATTTCTTCCTGCATTGCCCTCCTCCTCATTTTCTCTGCTTCTCAATATGTCTTTTCTCAAATCACTTCTAACTGTCCCCTAATGAATGAGTCATCCCTTGACAGTACTCGCTTCTGACTTAGTTTAGAAGACTGTTCTAGCGTTTTCTGCGAGATGTCCTATCCTTGAATTTTTATTACTTCTTTGCATAAAACAATCTTTAGCATATCATTAATTTTAGCAATTAATAGGATTTACTATTTAGAATAACAACATCCCTTTCTTAGGAGCATTTTTATAAACTTGACAATAAATTACTGTCAACATTAATTAAAGTTGGTGAATGAAATTGTTTGTATAGTTTTCATTCCAACATAAACAAGCTTATGTCTGCCAGAAAGCCTATAACTCTAGATCCTCATTTTGCATTCAATAGTCTATGTGGTGTCAAATCCAGACTCAAACCTGTATTCAAATCAAAACACGATAATATTAAATACACTGTAGTGTAACATAATACATTGTACTTGCAAAATCCTTTTTTTTTTTTCCTATTGAAAAACTGTGTTAGGTATAATTCAGATTAAGAAAGTATATACAATTTAAACAAATCTAAGTAGCAATATAATTGAAACTGAAAAAGATCTGATATGGACACATATGATGTCCTTGTACAGCCCATTAAATGTATGCACATTTTTTGTTGCACTTCAGTAAAATTTTATTTCCTTAAATTATTCTAACTTAATTAACAATTCCCTAAAGGCAACTTGAAATTGACATAAAAAATTGCAAATTTTGAAACTAAACATCCTGATCAATTTTTGTCATATTGGAGTCAAACTTTATCAAATATAAGTATAGGAACCAGAAGATCACATTAGAAGTTAAATTTCATTATCTGTCAGAAATTATTATTATTATTATTATTTTAAATTAGACATTGCCAAAGCATGATAATTTTTTTCATTTAAAAACCTTCTGTGACTGGAAGTATATGACTTCCACCAATGATTGTGAAAATAAAAACCGGCTGAGGAATTTTAAGCACCGTAAAAAGAATGGGTACACATATTTGCTTGGCAATGCAGACTGCAATAAAAAAGGGAGGTGCATTACTAGATTTTATAGCAGTCCCATGCACAAAATTTCAATGGTCTATGGCTAATTGTTCTTGAGTTCCACGATGTCCATACATACAAAGGTACATATATAAGTCATAAAAAAATTCCTTTTGAACTCATTTTACAATCTGTTTTGGAAAAAAAGGAGTCCTTTACTCTGTCCATATGTACAGATGTCACGAAAAAAAAATCCAAATGGGTTCTGGAATGGTCAAAATGGATATTTCTGCTGAAGTATGATACCAGTAATTGTTCACCATTACAATACTTCTTCTACTTCGTACAAGGAAATAAAAGCAAAATAGGTCTGTGCTAGTAACTTAATTATTTTGGCCCGCTGTCACAAAGTACATGCATTTTTAAATAGAAAAATCAGAAAAATGTAAAAAATAGATTGTTGTCTGCAGCGTCAATAATTAAAAAAATGTTTAGTAACTAGAATAAAGTAAAACTCTTGATGATTTAATGAAGTAAAGAATTTACTAATAACTATAACTATAATCCAAAGATATAGATGATATTAGCGCAATTTTTAATGAGTGAATTTTAAAATGGAGTATGAACTGAATAATGACAGCCGTCTTCTGATAGAAAACATATATCTCTCTGATCATAATTTAAAGTATTCCTTTTGGCAAAAGCTACAACTACAAGCTTCAGCAAAGCTATGTAATTAAGAAATTAGAACAGGGATATAATATCAGTTATAAAGAAAAACATCAAAATCTTTGACAATCATAGAAGATATCAATAAACAGCTAAAAATACTTTAGAAAAGAGAGAAAAAAAATAAAATAAAATAAAAAAAAATCTGAAAGGTTTCAGATTTTAGATTACGTCCAAAGGGACGTTTATTTAACATTTTGTGTGTTACCTTTATTTGTTAAATACCATGTTCTTCGCACTTAAACCATATAATTCAGTTCAACAGCAATATCGCAAAATAATTTTAAATTCTGCATATCTTTAGAAATTTCGGTACATGCTCTCACGCGCTGGAGATAAAAATGTTTTTCTGTACAACGTTGGTATTGCTGGCTTTGAAATCTTTGAGTTTGTTAATGAAAAATTCGTTAAAGTTTTAGAGAATATTGTTACGAATTTCACATTTATTTGGCTATTTATTTAGAACTGTAATTAGAATTCCTTTTTATTTTCCCGTGCAACGCACGCAGACGATTTTTGAAGAGAAAGCTACGTCAAAAAAAAAAAAAAACATGCATACATTTATGCAGATTTTTCATTTTTTAAAATTTAATGCAGAGCGATAACATTTAGTGGCAACAATTTGAAAAGTGATACGAAGTTTTTGTGTTTCCGACGCAAAATCGCAAAACGAAAGTAATAGTCCTTCGGGACTAAATCCCTTTGGACTAAAAAGGTTTTAGATTACGTCCAAAGGGATTTTGCTTAATAATTTGATAACTTGCCGAACGAAACAAACAATAAACTAAACCCAATACAATTCCAATAGTTAACCCAATACAATTCCAATAATCAATCCAGTACAGATCCAATAACCAACATAATACAATTCCAAAAATTCCAATAGCCATCCCAATACAATTAGAATAACCAACAAAGAAACATAAGCACTAAATTGAAAAGTGAAACGGGCAATTTTTGCGGTACTTTTGTGATTCAACGCAAACGCCCAAACGAAAGTAATAGTCCTTTGGGACTAAATCCCTTTCGACTAAAAAAAAAAAAAAAACTAAACCCAATACGAACACAAAAACCAACCCAATATAATTCCAATAGTCAACCCAATACAATTAATTCCATTAATCCATCCAGTACAGACCCAATAACCAACACAGTTTCCAAAAATTCTAATAGCCAACCCAATGCCACTTGAATTACCAACAAAGAAACATAAGCACTAAATTGAAAAGTGAATCGGACATTTTTGTGAAATGACGCAAAACGCCCAAACGAAAGTAATAGTCCTTCGGGACTACATCCCTTTGGACTAAAAAAAAAGAGAGACCTTTACAAGCATGTGAATCATTTAATGAATGATGAGAGAGAAGAAAAGGAACTTGGAAATAGTTGTTATGCTGTCATGCAGCTAATATAAAACAGCTCTTTCAGCTTGTTAGAAACTCCCCGAATGGCATGATGAAAGTGAGAGTTCCTTATATGAATTTTCCAGGGAGAATCATAGAAATAAGGACAAGGATAATTTATCCTCCATAAAGCAGAAGAAATTGACGAGAACAGGAAGCGGGTGGCACATGTGTCTCCATCTGTTGGTCAGAAAGGAGAAGAAGATAATCATGGGACAGGAGGGGTCAAAACAATGCTGGGATCAACAGCTGGAGAATCGGAAGCATTATAACAGTGAATAGGGAAGGCCGAAGTCACGGGTTGTGTCAGCAAGTAAGTCCATAGTATGAGAAAATTCCTTTCTCACCGCAATTTTGTAAAAAGATGTGGGAATTAAAGCAAACATGTGAAAAATGCAATACTTTTAACTAATGTAATCAATTTGAAATATGGGTGGACAGTGATAAAAAAAGTTAAAAGATCTTAATGGCAGATCCAATCTATCTGCAACCTTTTCACAGAAATCCAATTGCAATATATATATAAACCATCTCATAAAAAAATAATGAAATTGATAAGAAATTCCTTACTAGTTATGAGATAAGGGAGATACTCAACATACGAAGGTTAAAGGTATAATACTGACAAGATAATTTCCATAATCCCAATGAATAATAAATTTATGAATGAACCTTTGAGAAATAACTGCAGGCTAATTCTTTAATAACAATTTTTTAAACTTTTATTTCTGATTAAAATTCAGTAAAAAAAAATATTTTTACACAATTTCTGCATGCTAAAATATATGAAAAAAATTATTCTTGATTGCCAGAATAATTCACAATTCTACTCATGTAATTTTACTTTACGAAAGAAGCAAATCACATTAAATGGGAATAAAACAAGAAAAGAGAATTTATGAATTAAAACAAAACTAAACAGTCTTTGCTTACATTCTAAAAACTAAGTTTTAACTCTTTCGGCCCCACAGGGACGTATATGTCCCGCAGATATTTCCAAGACACCCTATGGGGTAAATAAGCTAGGCAAAAAAAAAAAAAAAAAAGCTGTGGAACACATATGTCCTACCCTCCCGCAATAACCTTTACAGTTAGTTTTTGGTTTTATTTTGGCAGAATATTGCTATTTCCACTTTATTTGATCTACTAAAGCCCTAATTTAACTTTTTTAAAAAAAGAAAAAACGTGCTGAAAGGGTTAAAATGTTGCAAAAGCTGAAGCTATCCAAATGAATGGCTTCATCAAGTACACTTCCTTCTATTGTTGTTTTTTATATGATAGCAATATATCAAAGCTCTCTCTATAGCCTTTCTATTTTTAACCCATTCTTGGTTGGATTTTTTTTCGAATTTCTGACAAAAAAAAAAAAAAAAGGAATTTTTTTTTTAATTGCTGAAAATTAATATATGTTCTAACCTAAATTCGAAAATGCAAAATATTTTTGACAGCAAGCAGTTTTTGATGGACCTACGGGTCAAATATGTAATATCCTGTCCACTGATCACCAGTTTTTCCCTGCATTGAACCCAAGTTTTAAATTTAAAAAAAAATACAATCTGATACTATATTTATTAATTCTATTCTTTTGATGTGCTTAATATAAATATCTACATAAAAATAATTATTAAAATTACATAAAAAATGTTTTAGAAAATGGTTTTCGAACCTTACTGTTAAAACAGCTTTACAACCTGCCTTGGACATCAGAGTATAAAAACAACATTTATCATAAAAACAAAACCACTTATTTAATACAAAATAATAATAATAATAATTTGTTTGCTTACTTTGTCAAAAAAATTGGCTATGAATATGAAAAATATCTTGAGGTTTTTTAGTCAAAATTCTAACAGATATTATGCGGATATTCAAGGCGGGAAATCTCACTACAAAAATTGTGAAGAAACTAGGGCTAGTCGCACTATCTCTTGGCAATATTCATAAATACAAAAATAATCGCGGAATTTAAAGCAATGTATGAGTAGTGACAAATTCAATTTCAATGATGGAACTTTCCACTCATTGCATGGAATGCGATGCCAACCTTACAGGCACAAAAATGCCAAATGTGTGAGATGCGACACCGACCTAGAAGCGGTCAAGGCTATTTTTGTCCCGGAGCTTGTTGACAATTCTAGCCTTGGCCCTTTCAATTACTGTGTTCAGTTAAGCTAAGGAGTATTTTACTAAGGTTATCCTTTTTTGTTGCCGTATTAATTAACAGAAAATAATTGCTATGAATCAATGTTGTGACTCAGAGAACTGTGAAGCAAATAATATGCACAGCAAATATATCTGTTGTGATGATGTCCAGTTTGTCTATTATTAACAATGTCCATATGGTTGGCTTTGGGGTTACAGAAAATTTATATCCAAATCTTTTACATGGGAAAATAGGAATGTAGGGCAATGTTCCAATGAATGTATTTTCCAGTTGGTTGTCATTTTACAGCAAACTAATTTTTTCTGAATGAACTGCAGAAATTTATCTATTGATTTTACTAAGTTTTTTTAACAAAGTTGAATGGATATCTATTGCCTGTTGTGATGCAGATGATGTATTTAACTGTTTTCATAAAGTTCAGGAGTATAACAAAATTCCTTAGTACATTTTAAGAAAAATAAGTTGTAGCTATTTTACCTGGATTAAATACGAAGGAATCAAATGAGATTCTTGCTTGGTTGCTGGTTGATTTACAGTAAATTGCAGTATGAAGTTTACCTCCAGTTCTTAACATAAGATCCAGGAACTAATTATTAACTTCTTTGTTAATCACAACTTGTAGATTAGGTAAGATTTATGACAGAAACGAAAAATTTGCTTTAGGTTTGTTTTCTGAATATTCCAACTGGATAATGGGATTATCAGCACATCTCTTCAAAAAACAGGCTTTTTAGGAACTCTGTAAAAGAAAAAATTTCTATGTATTGAATATAAATAACAACCACGCAGGAAAACATTAATTTAATCATGATTAAAGCTCCTATATTTGGATTTTCTCTTGCTGTTTGCATGCTGGTTTCAAACACTGTAAAACAGTGCTTAATATGGTGTTTATGATTCCTGCCTTTAAATGGGATTCAAACCCAGTTTTAAAGCCAGCTCCTCCACCACCATGCCAATACGAGGGGTCCTATTAAATGTAGCTCATTCAAATCATCTGAGATAATTAACCAGCTGGATAATAAATACTAATAATAAAGTTGCAGTTCATGATAAGTACATAAAAAAGGTTTTATAAACATGGATATTTAACTCACGAAAGCATAAAAGTGGAGATATTTAACCTAGCATAACGGACCCTGAAAAAAGTATCCAGGACCTCTTGCCCTGTTACACTATACGTAAAAGACCAAAACACAGAGAATGTACAGAAAAGTTTTTAAATATTAAAATAACTTATTACCAACAGCATGAATATAAGCTCCGAAAACAAATCCCTCATTCAATCACAGGCATAAATATATCACTAAAGATATTGCAAAACACGGAACTGTTAAATGAAATTAGCCTTCAAAATAGTTATGGGTGGATGACAGAATGCACATGGAAAAATAACACAACTCATCTTTCAAATGAGGTATGACGATTATGGCAGATTAATCTTTGATTGTGAACTGACAATCAGAGAAAATTTGTCAGACAATACATAGGTCATTTCTTGTTGGCAAGTTATTCCATAGAGCAGTAATGTGAGATGGTTCTTTTTTACGGGAAAGAGGGTCACTGGATGAAAAATGCAACATTCGCAGTACACATTACATTTCTCTGATTATTTGTGTCTACCAATGTCTTTCACTATTTGTAAGAGACATCGTGCAAGGAAAGACTTTCTGTTTGGTCATGTACAAAAATTTTGCATGAATTGTGGCTTATCTGTATAATGAAACACTAATGCACCCACTGCTGATAAAACTTCATAATATATGCATTGGATCCACAACCAGAATTCTTGGCTAATGTCACATAGATGGATGATGCAAAATTTGATCATACTCAAGTGTTAAACCAACAGAACTTGCAACACCATTGGATTTCGTTTGGTTTGTCTAATTAAGGCAAAGCCTCGAGGGCTATATGTGCCTAAGGGGAAGGACGACATCGAGGAGGACCTTTTTAAGGGAAATTGCAACACTACTGGGAACCTGAAAACTACATTGTTAGGAGCAATGGTCCCTCGAAAACTGGTGTAGGATTTGGAAGATTTGCCTCAGAGGACCTATGCTTTATGGTGGAACCTTCTCTAAGCAAAAATACTCGAATCTACTATAAACCACAGAACCTGATTTTTTTAATTGACAAGCTGCTAATTGACTGTCTACTTTCCAGGCAATTCTAATAATGCTCTACCACTTTAGCTGACATCACTGTGAAACCTTTTATTGGACAATTTCAGGATTATTGATTATGGAAGTGGTATGGAGTGGCACAGAAATTACCTCACCTACCCTAATGGATTTCTTAGTTTTTGCAACATTAAAAAAAAAAAAAAAGAAAAAAAAAAAAAAAAAAGAAGAAGAAGAACAAGAAGAAGAAAGAGAATCAGAAAAAATGGAAGAAAATAAATTTTTAACTTATTATATTATTATACCTTTATTTTAATCACTAACAGTGCTGTTATATTACTAACTTAAATATAAATATTTACATTATTTAAATGCTTGCAACAGTTTTATATAACTATTTACTTGCCATGAGATCTACACATTGGTAAATTTAGATACATTCTGACAGTTTAAATATTCCTAAAAATGAACATTTAAATATACAATTTTGAAAACATATATTTATTTATACAATCATAAACTGTACAGAATACTTACCAGGCCAACACGACACAGAAAAATTCAATGAAATACCACATCAAGAAATGAATGAGAATTCTACCATACTTTTCATTGAACTTCTGGAGAAAACTAATTATTTTGCACTTCACTGCAGAAGTAATACAATATTTAGCTAAAATAAGTTAAACTATTCATAATACATTTACCCTGTTTAGAAGCTTTGCAGGCATAAAACAGTTAATTTCTTTTCTTTTCCTCCAACACCATGGAAGAAAAAAAAATTCCCTAGTTTTCCTGGAGGAAATCGAACTCTGGTGAAAGATAAGATGCATAGTTTGCCATTTCACAACATTAAGGATCTACAAATCCATATTATACAAGCATGCAATGCTGCAACACTTGAAAATCTGAAGAATATTAAACAAGAAGTTCTAATTCAAATACAGATGGACACATTAAATATGCTTAAATATTAGTGCTGACATTTAGTAAGACTAAAATATTATTTTGCGTTTTTATTCTTCATAATATCCTATTACTGTATGAATTTCTTACTATAATAAATTGTTGACATGACTATTAGTAAATTTGCATCTGCTTCATAATACCACACACACAATTAGATATATTTATGAGGTTGACTGGATACCTGGTATCTGCATTTTATAAATAATGGTGTATTAAAGTTGTTGTTTCGTATTAAATTACTGATGAATTTTTCATAACAAGATCTAATTAGAAGAGTTCATCTCTAAAGCTTCTACACTCATGGTCGAGTATATATATTTTACTGCAAGCAGCTGCAACTTCCACAACTCTAGTTTTCTGCTATTGAAAATTATTTCAGAATTTAAATACTAGTAGATGCAACTTTCACAACTCTAGCTTTCTGCATTATAAATTTATTTTACACTTAAATGACATTTTTTATACAACCTGTATGTTACAAAAGTAGATGACACATGCTTGGGGATAATTAATTTTTTAAATAAAACGATCATTATAAAAAGTAGATCTATTCTATATGTTCTCATTTGTACAAACATGAAACATTATGCCTGTCATTTCAAAGTATTTTCATTTTCAAAATTATTAATAATATGCACTAAGAAGTAATCTTTTTTGCTGGTCTTGTTTTCTTTTTGAGACAAAACAGTCAGAATAAAAAACTATTTATTGTGGTATCATCCTTTTGACACCCACTCTTCATTTGATTTTCATAAATTTATCAGAGCATGTTATGAATTATTGCACTTATTAGTCTTGATGTTCAAAATATAGTATATCCAGTACTTACATATTAACATAAACACCTTTTTTTTTTTTCTTTGGCAATTCAATAAAAATAATTTGTTCTTTGACTACATGTCAAGTTTGTTACCTTGAGATTATTTTACGCACAGTTAGTTTGTAAATCTGCCTAAAAGAGGCAGTACATATTCAGTTAGCTTGACTAGTTTGAATGTACTGTCCCCTTTAGGCAGATTTACAAAGTAATTGCGGGTAAAGTAATCTCAAGGTAACGGACTTGACATGAAGTGGAACATAAATTAATTTTATTGATTTGCTATATTTATATCTAAAAAATTTTAATTTTTTTTTATATTTTAAATTGTAGAAATATATTTATGGTCATCTTTATGCAATGCGTTGCTCAAATTTAATTTTAAATATCAATTTATCTTGAATTTTCTTTTTTTTCTTCTGGGACAGCATATGTAAGCAAAATTTTAAAATGAACTTAAGCCGTTTCTACAATTTGGATCTTTACTCTTTTTTTATCCTTTTCCTATCCCTTACCCAAGATACAAATGATGTCAACGTTTTAGAGATAAAACTTTTGGCAGTGACTCTTACAGCTATACTTTCTCTCACCCAGCTCTGGTAGTTAGTATATTATATTCTGTTTTACCATATTTTTATATTATATTCTTTTTTACCATTTTGCTAGCCAAAGCTAAAATGTGCCATCACAAGTTTTGAGCCCATGCTTACTTAAACAGATCTGCACAGTCGCAGACTACAAATCCACTTTAAACTGCATTTTAAATTTTCTGTTACTTTAACACTCATAGCTTGATTGCATACACAGATTGTGCCTTTTGTTAAATTCAAGTTTTAGTGAGAAAATTCATTCAAAATCTTCACAGGATTTCATTGTACAGGGTCACCCAAAAGTCCGTTAAAATTTGAAAATTCAATAATTCGTAGAATATATATATATATATAAGGATACTTTACAAGCGTCATTCGCTTACATTTTTGGAGAGGGAAACAGTTTCTAAAATATTCTGGTTACTTGAGTTTCCAGTTAGTCAAATGTCACAAAGTCAGGCTTTTACAGCATTTAAAATTGTTAATAATCTCTAAAGTTCTTCAAATTTAATTATTTCCTTCCCTAGAAATATATTTAATCTTCCTGAAACATCATTTCAAAATTAATGCTCCTCATGAGCCATATAATGTTAATGGTATACAAACTTAAATACCAGCAAGTGAAAATGAATCTTTTATCAAATGGTACTGATACTGATAATGTGTAATAAAAATGTTATACTTGGTCCAGAAATAGAAATAACTTCCCAGCTTATCTTACTAATATTAATATTTTCTTTGGTATTTTGATTACTTGCAACCCCACAGAAAAGTAAAACAAAAAGCCGTTTCTCCTCAAAATAGTTATGTGGAAAACCAACAATATCACCAAAAAGTATTTAAGTGCCAATCCAAATATGCATGAAACACATGTCTGTTTTGGTTGATGTGCAATGCCGATTAGTACAGATGCGAGTTTGTGCAATTCTCCGATTTTTTTTTTTAAGTAAAAACAGATCGCTGTATTCATGGAAAAACAACAGTGCCCACCCCCAAATTACAGAAGGATTTTTCAAAAAAGGCAAGTGTTTATTACTGATGTTCAATGCTTTTTTATCGATTGATTGCTCTTTTATGAAATTGCTGGTGCAAAGTTAGAAGGGAGACTCCTGATTTCCAATGATACTCCTACCAAGCAGATTTTTAACGTATGTCACCCAACTTTCTCTTATTCTTAAATTTCTCAGAATTTTTATGTAGCTTGGCTTAATATGTTGTTATTTGCACCCCAAAATGGGATTTTTTGGTGTCTGAAAGGTGCTTCATTTTCTTTACTGCCTACAAGCAAAACCAGTGATCAGAAAATTGTGAAATTTTGTGGTGGACTTGTTAATGAAGGGATGAGAATTTTTTTTCAGGAAAAAAAAAAAAAAAAATAGTTACAAATATTGTTATCAGAGGGCATTTTACTTTATAAATTTATTACTTAATCTTACTTATTTACTACAGGTAAACCTGTAACAAAAATGCTACTCTTTGTCTATGTCATGCAGCAGCTGTTATGAAACCTAGAAACATTCGTCGAGACTTTGTTTTCAGTGTGTATGTTGTTCACAATGACGATAAGTTTACGAGGTCACGCTTTGTTCGTAAAATTGTTCTACCAAAACAGTAATTCTGCAGTAGTTGTTCTATGGAAATTTTGGACTTTAAAGGGGATTCTAAGAGGTGCAATGAATGTTAAAAAGACCTTTGGAAAATAATTATGAAATTTTTCTGTTCGTCCTGGAAGAGGAAGAAACCTGTTTCCGCTGGTCATAGAGGGCACAGCTTCAAACTTTCAGGCTAGCACCAGTGTCTGATGTATAGCAGAGGCACTGGACTGACCATGCTTAACTGTGCATAAGATCTTGCGGAATACCCTCCGATATTACCCTTATGAACTATCATTAGTGCAGCAGTTGCTTCCACATGATTTTGACACTCGAATCCAGTTCTCATTTCAGTTTCTTGCTTGCTTTGAAGTTGGTTCAGAATGACCCTGGAGTATTCTCTGGAGAGATGAAGTGCATTTTCATTTGGACAGTGCAGTGAGTACTTACAACTGCCAAATTTGAGAATCGGAAAATCCACACCCTGTCGTAGAGGTTCCATTACATTCACCAAAAGTGAAGATATGGTATGGATTTTCTGCATCATTTATTCTCAGCCCATACTTTTTTTAGAGTTAAGTTCCACAGGTTCAGTGAATGCTCAATCACCAGGCAGCAATACGCATTCCTATTAGTGAGCAAAATAATTTCGTCTTTGCAAGCACGTTAGTGCCTTGCACACACAATCATTATGCAAGTTGGAGCTCCTCCACATGCTGCAAGATGTGTTACAAATGTTCTTAAATGTCATTTTACAAAAGAACATGTTACATCTGGTAGGTCCAGACAATCCAAGAACTTTACCTGATCTTAAAGCCAGCATTTCAAGTATGCGCTGAACATTTCCCAGCACACACTTTGGTCAACTGTGGAACATGCCATCTTGTGATTTCAGATCTTAGCTGAAAATGATGCCCATCATGTGGAATATCCTTTTTGTAACTTTTTTTTTTTTACTGAAAGAAATTCTCATCCCTTCATTAAGACCGCCACAAAATTTCACAATTTTCAGATCAATGGTTTCGCTTGTAGGCAAAAAGGATTCTTTAATTATAGACACCCTATATATATATATTTAAAAAAATAAAAGTTCTGCAACTTAACAAACCAAAAACAAAACAATATGACATAGCTTTTGCTTTGTGTGTGAGAGAATGAAACATATCCGAAAATGGCATGTTCCAGTTCTCCAAAGAGCATCAAGCACCGTTGTGGGTCATCTGGTATATATTAGCCAACTAGTGCACAGCAAGACTGATGATATTATTTCATTTATTTTGCCAAAGAGTGCTGTGAGTTTCACATGCTTTCAAGAAACAGTTTAAGAAATTGTAATCTTTATGTCTGCAAAAAAAGGTAAAAAACTCATGCATGCACTTTTAAAAAACTGTACGCAGGTGACTTTCCTTCAATCATTTCATCAAGGATATGTAATACATTTATGATAAGTATCGTTTGTCATTGTGATTTTTTGATTTCGCATGGTGGAAGGGCCGATGTTCTTAAACATGTATGTACACAAGGGCAATGTAACTTGCATTGGAAAAAAAATTAAGATTTTTCTGCATAACCACAATATACCAAAAGGTTATTAATTCAGAATGTTTGTTCCTAGCCTTTTTACGAGAGGACAACCTGCCATTGAACGTAGCAGATCATGTTGCAGCTTGTTTGGAAAAATTCTTCTCGACCGTGAAATTGTTAAGGAATACTCAAATGAAAGGACAAAAATGGGTACAACTGTAGAAAAAATGGGTATGAAAAATTAATCTTCAGTTAATGACTGCATTACAGTTCTGCTTGTCTATGGATGGAACCAATAATACCAATGCAAAATTGTATCTTATTATTTCTTTTTATAATGCTGAGCCTCCAGAAACTGAGTATAGTTTACTTTTTCTCACCACTTTAGGAGATTCAACAGGTTTTAACAGCACAGCTAATTATTAAAACTTTAAAACAAAATGCAATTGCTCAGGTTAATTAATTAGTGTTAA
>KK114800.1:184401-207969 GCA_000611955.2 Stegodyphus mimosarum
TATTCTGTTGTACTTAGAAACTAAAAAAAAAAATGAGCTTTTAAATATTAAAATTTAATTCACATTGCATAAAACAGCAATATAAACAGACCAATAAAGGAGGAGGGGCAATCTGAAAAGCAAATGCTATTGAAACTCCACTATAACAAACTTTGAGGGACTGAAACTTTGGTTCACTTATTATCTAACCCGGGGTTTCTTAAATTTTTTGGTGTGGTGACCCATTATATTTACAAAAATTTTGTGGGACTCCCTTGTTAGGTTGCAGGGCTATGTTATTCAAAATTTGATGGCTCTAGGTAATTGTTTCTTCACAATGTGAGTGAATTTCAAAGCATAAGAAAATTTCATTTCATGCAAAGATCATACACGAATAACATTTTGAAATATATATTTTGCAATAATATCATATCAGGTTAGGCAGCAGATGTCTTAAATCTATACAACCAACCATCTGAGCACAAAAAGGCAGTATCTTCAGAGTGTTTGGCATATTCATTGGCTTTTATTGAAAGCATCTGCCTAGATATTTCTCTGAGCAACTTACTAACTATTTCTTTGAATTTCTTATTTAACTATTTCTTTGAATGGTGAACAATTTCAGCAAAGTTTTGCCTTTCTCAACTCTTCTCAACCAAAGTTTTTCCACAAGTAGAAATTATTAAGTCTATTTTTATATCGTACAATATATTTCAATAAATTGTATTTCCAGCATATATTAATTTAGCTACAACAATTCATTTATTTTTAATATGGAAGTTTTATCTTTATGGAAAATATGAAAAGTTAAATTAATTTGCCTACCTACCCTGTCCTATTTAATGTACAGGGTGTTTCATATTAAATGGGTCAAAAAGAAAGCATAGTGCATATATATATTTGTAATACAGTTTCATACAAAAATAATGCATATTGTTACTTATTTTTATTCATTTTTAAATGCCATGCCTAAGCACATAATGGGGCATTACATAAATAATTTTACCTCTAGCGTCAATAACGCACTGGCCTGTAGTCATGAAATTCTACGCTTAAAGACTTAGCAATTGATGTGGTACACATAATAATCTTTTACTACCTCTTTTGAATCATATTTCTTATAAGTGAGTCCGCATAATCTATTTCTATGACACAGCTTTAACTATCAATGCAACCTCACATGGCCAAAAGTAACGCAGTGGCTGTTCCCTCAGTTGGAGGAAGCAGTTTCTGGCTTCTTTCTGCAGCAAGATGGTGCTCCATCATATTGACATAAAATGTACGTCAGCATGTGAACGATAGTCTACCCCATCACTGGATCGGCTGTGCTTGGTCACATTGAAGTCCCCAGATCTAACCAACTGAGATATTTCCCTATGGGGTTTTGTTAAAGACAAAGTGTTTGTGTCTCCATTTCCCAGGGTTTATAGCAACTGAAGCAGTATATAACTAAAACGCTCAAATCATTAACAAAGAATATTCTATCAGGAGTATGGCAGGAACTGGATTACTACATAGATATTTGCCATGTCACCAGAGATGCATACATAAAACATCTATAGAAACTTGAACAACTATAGTTTCATTATAAATTTTATTTATCAAAATAAAGTAATTACAGCATTTACATGCATGCTTTCTTTTTGTCCCAATCAATGAAACACTCTGTAGAATTAGAATGCACTTATTTCCCCACAAAAATACATATGGTGCAAATAGCCTTTATGAAGAGTATTTTAAATCTTGCAAAAGATCTAAAGGTAAAACTATCTATAGAGAAGAAATCCCTGGTCTACAATTATAAAAACAGTAATTTTCTTTGCTATCAACTTGAATACCAATATTTAAAATTATACAATGTTTTTTTTGGGGGGGGGGAGAATGCACTTTAGATACAACAGTCAACATAATTCACAAACATTTAAAAACATGAAATTTAAAACTTGTTATCAAATTATAAAAAGCCATCTCCATGAACTTCCACTACACCATCGAAGTTCATGGAGATGCCACCAAATTTGCACTAATCAATCTGACTAAAGTTTGCAAAGGAACTAATCACTCATTATTAAGTTAAGATAATCAACAGAAGTGAGTTTCAGATAAAGCACATAAAAAAAAAAACAGACACACTGCTTACAATAACTTTCTACCATGCAAACTTGAACATCATTTTAAATACTGAAACAAAATAAACCAATAAGGATAAAAAATTTACATCCTCTAAAAGACAATCACTTACATACCCCCAAACTCAAAAGAATATTTTCACCGTTTCCTTTTTTTCTGAATAAAGGAAACTTCATAATTTTCCATCATAGTGTCAACATTGAATACAGCTCTGTCTGACCACTCAAAACACAAGCTTGAATGAAATCATAGAACTCATTGTTTTTTGACTCAATGGTCAGAGACACCATATGATGCTCTGAAGATATTATTACGAAATGCCCAGTTACAGTAAGATAGCTCCTCAAAGCGGGTTTAGGGTTGCCAGAAACTGGCCAGGAAAGGCAGTGTTGCCCTATTTGGCACGAAATCGCCCATTTGGCGAAAATTTTGGTGACATGCCATAGCGAGACGGCGAACATTCTTGAAGGCAGGCCAAAATGTATATAAACCCTGCCTGTACATGAAGTAGCAGTCTAGTGTCGAGTATCATCAAGTGCATCGTTGAGGCTATCGTCGAGTGGATTGCGAGTTGTAGCATGAGAGTCTCGAGACTACGTTGAGTTCCGAGAACAACGAGTCAGAAGCTGTACTCTGGTGCTTAGTGATGAAGCTGTCTTCACTGTTATAGCCCGATAGCTGTGTTGCTGATTATTTCAGCATGTTTGACATTGTTTTTCAATGACTGTAATCATGTTTTTGGAACTATCCTGAGTAATATTGGCTAATAAACTGTGTTTTGTTTCTTCAGCAAGTGTTGTTGTTAATCACTTCAAATCCCCAAACCCGTAGAAACGCAACAATATAGTTATGCATCCTGATTCTCTAAGAATTAATACGACACTAGCTTGCATAGCTCTTGTTTCGAACACACAGAAAGACGGAGAAATATATAAAACAAATAGTCATAATTTTCTAAGATGCATGGGGCAAAAATTTCTTCAAAATAATTAGTAAAAAGATCCATAATTTTTTTTTTTCAAAACCTGCTAGAGTAGTAATAGGTCCTATTTGTTGCTGTGATTTTCATTTAACTGCTTCAGCAAGTTTCTTCCAGATAGAATTCTGGAAGTTACTAATAAACAGAAGTAATTCAACATTCTGAAAGTTACTAATAATTTCATCTTAAGTCCAAAGGTAAGAAGAAACTGCAAGAAATTTTGGTACTTACATATTATCCAACGGTTGAGAAGCAATGCAAATTAGTTCCAGTTATGGATAAGTGTTATGTACCAGTTATAGATAAGTGTTATGTAGCAACATGCTACGCTTTTGCGCATATTTGCACTTCTGATTGATGTAACCCTGATTGATCCTAAATAAGCCACCTTTTGTTTTTATGAACACAATTATTACTGTATTTCTTTCATTTCGATAAAAAAAAATTATTAAATTTTGTACCTGCCTTCTACATAATAGCAAAGAGTGAATTATTTTCAGTTATGGGATCCTATAATTAAAAAAAGTGTGTATTAATGGGCGTGATAAGGTCAGTTGAACATGGCAGAAAAAACAGTAAAAGACTGGAAATAGTACCAGTGGGAAATCTATGCTCAGGGCATTCTACACAGAACTTCCAGTAAAATTGGAGGGCCTGCAAAATATTAGAAATCGACAAAAGCCGGTTTGCAAAGAGGAGGAATGAAGTGTACACACATGTCATCTGTGTACTATTTTTAAAACGTACCTCAGTATTTTACCTTTTCGCAGACATAAATAATACGAAATTTTGTAATTTCTTAGACTATTTTTTGAAAGCACGTACATTCACACAGGTTAGTGAAAAGATGAACAAAATAACAGCTTCGATCTTGCTTTGTGCTCATTGGTTAATATGAGCCAGATGACACACAGTGGCAGTCGATGCTCATTGGAAAAATGTAACATGATGTTTTCGGACATGTACTGTCACTCACAAAACAGATGCATGGCATAATTTCTCACTGATAAAACTACTTTTCTTTTTTATGCAGTCTAGAGAAAAACCAGGTGTTTTGAGGCACCCCAAATTACTTTTTTGGGGATGCAAATAACGAAGTATTAAGCCAAGCTGCATAAAAATCGTAAGAAATTTTAAGAATAAGAGAAAGTCGGGAGAAATATATTGTAAATCGGGTTGGCAGGAGAACGGTCGAAAATCGGGAGTCTCGCGCCTAAATTGGAAAATTTGGGAACTCTGCATCTTCATTTATTACTATTTCTCCACATTTCTTTATAAAATTCATATTAGAAAATTTCACCTTTGGTTTGCAATATCTGAAAACTTTCAGATTTGTGGCTATCATCTTCATCATCCTCACCATGAAATATGGTAGCTGGCTATAAATTATGCTAAGCATTTTTTAAAGTATCAGGAGACACATCCTCTCACAATCTTGTGATGCTCCGCAGAGCAAATTTTATGCTAAAATAGCACTTTTTGTTTACTGAACATCGAAACATGTTTTCGCTCTGTAGTTCCTTTTGCAGCTCCAGAATGAGAAAACCTTTTTGAAATTATCAAACAAGCTTTAATTTTCATAAAATTCCTGTAATATTAACAGTCTGCAAAAAATAATAAACTGGATCAAATTAGATTAAGGAACAGTGCAATCTACTATACTAACTGAAATTCCTTAAAATCAGTAAAGTATAATTTTAGCCTAGCTTAATAGCATATGCTATACATTATTGGCTATGTGTCATGAGATTGGCAATGAAAGACAAGTTGTTCCACTAAATTTTGTCCTGCTTCTATTGTGTACTGAATTAAGCTTGAATTGTACTAATTCAGTTATTTATTATAACATAATTTCTGTTTCTTGCACATGCTTAAGGCTAATCTGAGTCCTGAATAAATAAACTCGCACATATAGTTAAGGCTATGGAGGGCCGGCGTTAGATACCGCCTGATGCCTCTGTGGTTCCTAAATTCTGCTACAAAACGCTTCTCTAAATTTTAATTTTTTTCCAATCCTAAACTTTGGATCCCAGTGCTTTCCCTAAATTATAAAAATTTTGTCATTCCTTAATTTTGTCTCTGGGTGCTTCTCCAAATTCCAAAAATTTTGTATTCCCTACATTCTGCGGCCTGGTGCAGCCAAATGAACTCTGACACAGGTTCTGGGTTTATGTGAATAACATATCACTTATTCTTAATTCAAATAGCACTAAATGTAATCTTTTGGCCTATGAGCTTCATTAACAAAATCTGTTTTTAGTATATGAAAATAAATTTTTGTTAAATTTTTCCTCATCTGCATTTCTTAGCTCATTTAACTCAAATCTGTAATCATCACCCAAGCGCAATGTCAGCATAAAAGGTTGCCATACTCTCTGTTATTCAATTGCTAATAGGAAAAAAAAAATAAATAAACTTTAGACATCGCTGCATGAGTCATTACTCAAGTTGTCATATGTTGATAAACATACAGTGATGAAAGCAAAATGTAATAATAATAATTCGCCAGGTTGGCGTCAGAGGTATAAAATACCAGTAGGTGAAAAATCAGAGATGCATCTGTGTAGAATGTTTCGGTTTGAGATGTATGCCAAGCAGATACATAGCTATGGAGCCAAATTATTGATCTCACAAACTTATGCTAAAATGACTGTCTCTTCAAGAATGAAGTATTTATTTAGTGCCTAAGTGAAATTAAGAATCAGGGCTCTCCACGTGCTTTATTATATGAGGAAAAAATCAAATGCGCATGCGTAAAGATGCATAAGATAAAGAATACAACAACAACAAAAAATGTTTGCGGCTTTGAAGTCTGGATTTTAGATCATTTCGGATATTGGACGTCCGGATCTCGGACTTTGTATTGTATAAGAACCTAACTGGTTAGCACGTTGACGTTATTTCACCATTTTGCATTGCCCCATAACCTTTCAATAGTCTGCATATTGGGATTGGCGAGTGATGGGAAAGGCAGCTGATCTCAGTGAATTTGATGGAGGGCCCACTGTAATTGCCCGAAGACAGAACAAGTATCTCCAAAATTGCACGACTGGTAAGTTGTTCCCACTTGGTACAGCGAAATCGGTACTAGACAGTGGCTCAGCAGACAGTCCAATAAAATGCAGGTGTTGTCCAATAAAATGCAGGTCTTAAGTTTTTCAGAGCACACAATTCAGTGGGTATGAAACTGGCAGCAGAAGTTCCACTTGTGTGCTTATGTTGACCAAGTGCATTAACAATCTTCTCAGCCATCAGTTAAAATTGACATAACTGATAGCAGTGGTTATATGATCAAAGTTGCCAAAAGTCTGTTTTTGTGTCAAAAAAACAATTCTGGTCATATCCTTCAGCCCTAGTCAGCGTATGGCAGGATTTGCCTAGAAACAAAAGGATATTTTTTAGTTGATGTGCCTAACCACTGTGTTAGAACGAGATATTGAAGAAAATATTATTATACTGAGACAAAAGGGTATAACATTGAAGAATTAACAGAGATCAAATTTGAATATTTCTGCATTAGCCGTAAATATACCAAATTCAAGGGAAGTTAATCCTAAAGACCATGCCTAAATAAAATGAATTATCATTAAAAAAACTCATTCTTGATCCTTCAAACCAATTCTGAGAACATAATCACTTTTTTTTCTCGTATCTTCCTAGCTCCCTTTGAACAGAAATAGGGCTTCATTTTATGATTTCCATGTGCACTTTCTTTCGAAGTGAATAATTCCTCGTTTCTGAAGAAATTGTATTGAAGATGTTTCATCATTAGGTAAGGCGAAATTTTTCATACTCAAGGTAAATGTGATAATAATAAAAACACAAAATTACTGTTACATCTTTAGAATTTATATTCTCTTTGCCAATATTGAAAAGGCATTCTTTTACCTTTTTTAAGAAAAGTAAACTTCGTAGCAACTTTAAAAGTAAACACTGGTGACTTCATACGAACCAATCTCTTGGCAAGTTTAGCAAAACTTTTGGCAACAACTTTGGTCCCGATAACAGACCAGTGCCAATTAGAGTGCTAACTGAATTATAGACACAAATGTCAACTGAAATAAAAGAAGAAAAATTAATCTGCCTTAATGGCCAATTTTGCTCTTCATTATGGATCAGCATCTTCACATATACACTACCATTATTAGTATTTTTTACATCTATGTAATTATTACATTAATTTATTTTTAAACAATATTTTTTACATTACATCTAAGACAACAATACAGCTAGTCGGCAAGATATCATCAGTTTCGAAAATCATTACACGAAAGTGAATGGCAAAATGAACCTGTCTTAAAGCGCAGTTACCTACAAAATTCAAATAATTAAATATTTATTGTAATAAATAAGAATAAATAACAAGACAGATTTTATCCCATATAAAACATTGCTCTTGATAGATTCAATATTGAGAAATTAAAAAAAAATTCCTATTAACAGCAATGCTATGGAAATTAATTCAGGAAAGTGCTTACACTAAAATTGCTTGATGAATGTTTTCAAAGACACAGTATATCAATGGAATGAAACTCAAATAGTGTTATGTATGGATCTTAAAATTTCATATACACTGACGAGCCAAAACATTACCACACACCCATATTTTTCAATGAGCTCATCTAAGTGACGTAGGGGGCACGTGATTAAGTAAGAATGGTATTTAACTGCTGCTGCTGGTGAAGGTAACATTCTTACACTTACTTTTGTGAGTGATGGGAAAGTCTGCTGATCTAAGCGAATTTGATAGAGGGCCTACCATAATGGCCAAAAGACAGACCAAGCATCTCCAAAATTGCACAGTTGGTAAGTTGTTCACGCTTGATACAGCCAAATCGGCACCAGACAGTCCAATAAAATCCAGGTGTAAATGTTTCGGAACACACAGTTCAGTAGACACTGTTGGATATGACACTGCCCAGCAGAAGTTCCACTTGCGCAGCTATGTTGACCAAGTGTCATTGACAACTACACCTATAGTAACATCTATAGAACGTCGAGCAAGGTGAACACTTTGCTCCCCTCTGTACAGCAGGTCATACACAAGCTAGCAGTGGCAGTATTCTGCTTCAGGGATCATTCTCATGGTGGGCTCTGGGACCCTTAGTTGTGGTTGAACAGACCATAAAAACTACTGATTATCTAACATAATTGCGGATCAGCTGCACCCTTACAAGGTGTCTGTCTTCCAAACTGGAAATGGAAGCTTCTAGCACATCACAAAGCTTGAATTGTATTGGAGTGGTTCAAAGAGCATACGGATGAATTTAATTCCAATTAATGTCCCGGCCACCTAACTCGCTAGATCTTAACACGATACAGCACATTTTGGATGTCATGGAGCAACAGTTCAGAGCTCAAACACCATGTCCGAATATCTTGACTTTGTGGGACCGCTGCTTAGACATTTGGTACAACCTGTCTCCAGTCATTCACCAAAACCTTGTGGTATCCATGCCAAGGTGAATTGCAGCTGTTTTGTAGGCCAAAGGTCATGCAAAGCATTATTGAGTATGTGGTCATAATATTTTGGCTCTTCACTGTATGTGCTTTTTATGATAATAAAGTAAGTTAGTAATTAGTGCAGCTAAAAATGTTTTAGTATCATCATACACAGAGTACTAACAATTAATAGTATTTAAAAATTCAAATATGTAATGTTGGTTTCTTATTACATTGGATTTTTAAAGTTTAACATTATTTTATGGAAATGATTAAAATTTTGTTGTGTAGCTTAATTAACTTAATTATTCAAAGTATATTTTAAATTTTAGCTTCACACCTTATTAGTAATACTGATTAGGATTTTTAATTTGTTTATGCATTTGCCAGCATTTGGTTTTATACACTGCTCGACATTGAAAATGCAATACCAAGAAGGAGTGGTCAGAAAGTGATGAAATTTGGAAAAAAGACAGAGACAGCAAGCAATCTTTATTTCAAAATGATAGTCAGAGTACAGAGCGAGAATGGCGTCGGCTCGGATGTAGGATCACCACGAACGTGATGCATGAAGAAACACAGCTAGGCATAGAGTCAATAAGAGAGCAGATGGTGTCCTGAGGAATGGCTCTCCATTCCCTTTCAACCACTTGCCACAATTCGTCTTCTGAACGAGGCAGGGGCAGAGTCTGCAAATGGCGTCCAATCACATTCCACACATGTTCGATTGGTGACAGGTCAGGACAGTACGGTGGCCAGGGAAGCATCTGTATACCTTGCAGAGCATGTTGGCAGATGCAAGCACTGTGTGGTCGCGCGTTATCCCGCTGAAAAATTGCATTAGGCAGCCCCTGAAGGACCACCGGCCGCAGTACATTATGTAAGTATCACTGGGCCATCTAAGTATCACTTGCTGCACCTGCATCCCTCCTTCTTTCCGCATTCCCTTGTTCCAACCATGTTCGCCATAGCCGATGCACCGTGAACGCATCCATGTGGGTATCAGCTGCGATTTGATGTAAGGACCAACCCGCCCTCCTCAGTCTGATCACCATACCCCTCGTAAAATCACCTGTCTGCTGGAAGTGCCTTCATTGACGGCAGCCTGGCATTCTCTCCTATTACACATATCCTCTGGGACAAAAACCAACTTTCTTCGATAATTCATCTGGTAGAAATAACGACACGAATACTGCCCATTCTGCATGTTCCTTCCCTTATATCTTACTTCACGTGCGTCAGAGAGCTGCGCATTTCACATAACTCAGTGATGTGCGTCTACTCTAAAATTTGCATAAATTTCTGACCACTCCTTCTTGGTGTTGTATTTTCAATGTTGAACAGTGTAATTGCAGTTAGTTAATTTTTTTAAACTCAGTGTGGTTAATATTTGGAAAATTCAAAATATGTATCTTGGGTTTGGCTCCGTGTTAAAGAGATTGGTGATTTAAGTATTTCTGGAGTATTATCTCAATTTAGAAATAGAAATTATTAATTTAACTAATTGAAATGTACAGTACAAAGTCTGAGATCCGGACGTCCAATATCCGGAATGATCTAAAATCTGAACCTCAAAGCCACAAACTACTTTTTTTTTCCCACACGTGCATTTGATATTTCTTTCCATAATAAAACATATGGAGAGTCCCCATTCTTAATTTCACTAAGGCAGTAAATAAAATACCTTGTTATTGAAAAAATAAATCATTTAAGCATAAATTTGTGAGATTAATAATTTGGCTCCTTAGCTGCTATGTGCTTGGCAGACATCTCAAACCCCAACATTCCACATAGCAACATCATTACACTAGTATTTTATACCCATGAGGCTGATCTGGGGAATCATTAGGTTAAAATGCGCTTTAGCCCACTGCTTGGCGGCAATTGTTTTTGAATGAGCAATAAATGCGCCAACATGGGTAACTCCGTATATCCGCGAACATGGTTGACTGGGTATTTTGAAGCTACGGAAACATGTAGCTTTCGTGCATGCGTATTTCCTATTTTATAAAGAACGGTTTTATTGGTAATGTGAGATGACGTAGCGGTTTATTCGAAATTCTTACGTGTTAATTTGAGTAGTTATTTCAGTTCTCGTTTTATTCTTTGAATGCGGTGTTTTTCTATTGTTTGCTATTTTCGTACGTATATTTCACTAAATACCAAGTCGCTATGGATTTAGCTGTGATGCTGAGAGAGGTAAGTGAATGTACATGTACATTTATTACTTTATTGGAAGTGCAAGTTGCTTAATTTTTATATTTTGTTGCCTTTTATTGAAATAATTTGGCTCAGCTGAAGAACAGAACGCTGGTATCGTTTGCAATTTATTTTTTTATTTTGTTGATTTGTGCACATTGCCTACATTGTGCAATTCGCTGATGTTTTTTTTAAGTTAAAACGGAACGCTGTGCACATGGCATTTTCTTGTAATTTATTTTCGTTATTTTAGCTTATTTTGTTGATTTGTGTACGTTGCCTACATTGTGCAATTCGCTGAAGTTTTTTTTAAGTTTAAAAGGAACGCTGTGCACATGGCATTTTCTTGTAATTTATTTTCGTTATTTTAGCTTATTTTGTTCATTTGTGCACGTTGCGTACATTGTGCAATTCGCTGAAGTTTTTTTTAAGTTTAAAAGGAACGCTGTGCACATGGCATTTTCTTGTAATTTATTTTCGTTATTTTAGCTTATTTTGTTCATTTGTGTACGTTGCCTACATTGTGCAATTCTCAGATTTTTTTTTAAGTTAAAACGGAACGGTGTGTACATGGTATCGTTTGTAATTTTAATGCCCTTTTAAAAAAAATTCCTTCTTTCTGGGATGCCATTTTGGTTACGTTTTCGCGGAGCGTGTCGGGAAGGTTATGTAACGGCATAAAATGTGTAAGTATTACAACATAAAATGTAAATAATTAATTTAAAGGTAACTGACAAATATTTTAATGATCGTAATGTTCGTTTTGCATATTATTTTATTATATTTTTGTGGCAACAGTTTCCATACTAATTTATGCTTTAGAATTCTATGTTTTGTTTACAATAGGTTTTCGCGGAGCGTGTCGGGAAGGTTGCAATTGCAAAGACGTTTCGCAGAAACGCGCCGAATTGGCGATTTTTAAAACATCGCCAAGCAGTGGGCTAAAGCGCATTTTCACCAATCATTATTTATTATATTTTGCTTTCATCACCACATGTTTATCAATGCATGACAACTTGAGTAATGACTCATGCAGCAATGTCTAAACACTTTTTCATATATTAGTAATTGAATAACAAGAGTATGGTAACCTTTTACGCTGACATTACGCTTGGCGATGATTACAGATTTAAGTTAAATGCTATAAGAAATGTTGACGAGGAAAAATTTAACAAAAATTTCTTTTCGTACGCTAAAAATAGATTTTGTTAATGAAACTCATAGGCCAAAAGATTACATTTATTGCTATTTGAGTGAAGAATAATTGATATATTATTCACATAAACCCAGAACCGGCATCAGAGCTTGTATGGCCGCACTGGCAGGCAGAATTTAGGGAAGACAACATTTTTTAGATTGGAGAAACACCAAGGAGCAAAATAAGGGATGACAGAATTTTTTTAAATTTATGGAAAGCACTTTGATCCAAAATTTAGGGGCAGCAAAAATTTAGAGCTTGGAGCCGCTTTGTAGCAGAATTTAGGACCCGCAGAGGCCACATCATGCGGTATCTAGCGCCGGCCATAGATAAGCCTTAAGTATATGTGGGAGTTTATTTATTCAGGTCTCAGATTAGCCTTAAGCAAATGCAAGAAATACACGTAGGTATAATAAATAACTAATCTAATGCCAATCTTATGATTCACAGCCAATAATGTATAGCAGACACTATTAAGCTAGGCTAAAATGATTTTAATTGATTATGAGGAATTTCAGTTAATGTAGCAGCCTGCAAATGAAAAGTGAATGGATTTTGTAAAGAAATGTGGAGAAGTGCTAATAAGCGAAGATGGTATAACAGAGCTTTTTCATTGCAATGGCAATGCTCAAATCATCAATCAATTAACAGGCAGCATTATCCGTAGTTTTGGTTCTCAATCCAAAAAACGCCGCTACCAGTACTGCAGAAAGTGACAGAGATGTTATTGAAAATGAAGAAATTTCGATTGACAAGTTAGTCGGAATTCTCAATGCAGCAATTACAGAACTCGAACTTTTTAATTGAACAAGAAATTATGTCTGTCTATAAAATTAAAAAGAATGTATTAGTACAAAAAAAAAAAGCAACTTGAACAACTTACATTGAGGGAAATGTTTAGTAAAGGAAACAAATAAATATTAAGCTTTTTCTTTGTAAATTTTGATACTCTTTAGATCATAAATGCTCTTTACTTCATAAATCA
Organism: Stegodyphus mimosarum; assembly: GCA_000611955.2. Classification (NCBI taxonomy): domain Eukaryota; kingdom Metazoa; phylum Arthropoda; class Arachnida; order Araneae; family Eresidae; genus Stegodyphus; species Stegodyphus mimosarum. The sequence goes on from KK114800.1 coordinate 197,314, forward strand.
CAATTTCATATTTTTAATTGTAAAATTTCTGCATGCATCTTTTTGTTTTTTTTTTACTATACTATTGCTCATGTTTCAGTAGATCGAAATTTTGAATTTTATCTTTTTTTTTTCTTCTGCATTTTCTTTTAAAGTTTTAGTTTAAATATGAATCTATGCTTTCCGATCATTTATTGCTCATTTACTGCTTATTACAATTTCTTAAATTTCGTGCTAAAACATTTTACTCCATTTTGCTACTGTCTTAAAAATGGTATATATTATGAAAAGTTTCAATATTGTTGATGCCATAAAATACATGGTTATTAACTTTCAAATATTTTATCGTTGTTTTTCTTGAACTTCTGTTTTAGATAGTTTTGCATGTTTACACTATCAATTTTTTGCCTGTTTACAGGATTCATTCAAATTCGCAACCATCTAATATGGCCATATGATGAGTTAGTGATTTTCTAAAACGCGCGAAAAATAACCGATTTGGCGACTTTTAAAAAATGCGCCAAACTGGCCCGTAATATGCAGTTTTACCCTTTTTTTTTGTTATTTTACTGTTTGATTTAAAATGTAGTTTGTTGAGATTATATATTTTTTGTTTGGCTCTAGTGTAGAATTGGGTGCTCCTTTGAGTTTTAAATCGATGTGTACATGGACAAAGGGAGTGCACAATGCTCAGTTTGTGCGATTCTCTGATGTTTTTTCAAGTGAAAATAGGTCGAACTGTACATAGATACCGACTTTGTGCAATTCTTTGGCTTGTTATCTTGGCTTTATGTAGCCAAAATAACATGTCAACTGCACGAAATCGGTTTCCATGTACAGCCAAAAATAGCCAATTTTCGCCAAGGGGCACCAGTAAATATATTTTTACCCTTACCTCCCTATTCACAACAATATCAATTATGTACGATGTTTGAAATAGGCAATATTAGAGTGCTAAGTGAATTGCGCCCGCAAATGTGAATTGAAATATAGAGGAACATTTAATCTGCCTAGTTTTCTCTTCATTAGAGATCAACATCTACGCTAACACTATTTCATACATCATTGCATCTAAGTCTACAATATTATATATACGTATAAGGACAGTTACATTATATATATATACAAAATACACAACAAAATTCAAAGGACAAATACTACTCACAACGACTTTTAAATTTCAATAATAGACAATGCAAGAAAAATAAACCCGTTTTGCACTTAATAAATCTTTTGGCACCGTAAGGCGAAAACTCAAGCTTAGGTGCGAAGGAAAGGAAAAAAAAAAAAAAAACACTTTTATTCGATAATATAAGAGTACCAAATTTATTTCTATTTGACAGAAATCATATACCCGCAGTAAATCTCTTTCTTTGCCTGAATACTCAATTTTTAATGCGTTTAAAATTTATTTTTTTATAGGATAAGTTAAATATTCACTTGGCTTCTACAGGGCTGACTTGGAAACTGTCGCTCTTCCTTTCGAAATCCATGCCTTTTTGTTTATTGAAATCCATACACAGTCGTACTCTTTTACTCTATTCCACACTCCATACTGAGATGTATTTACTTTTCACTCTGTTAAATTTCAATCAGTAACAGTTCCTAAAATGAGAAATAACTTTTTCAAAATAAATAAAATCATTTTTGACACTATCAACAATTTTATTTAAACTTTAAAAAGGGCAAAAATACTAGTTATTTCATCATAAAATATTCAATTACTATTTCTTATTGATAGATGGAAGTCTATTTCGATTAGTCAAGAGATTTACAGAACGACAAACGACAAACCTTGAGAGTTTACGGAAGTTAGTAGGTGTCACGTGACTGACGGCAACACTAAGAGGTTACCGCAATTTGCGCAAAAATTGAAGCCAAATGCAATTCTCGAAAGTAAGCAATATAGTTTTCGGCTATTTTGATTGTACGTGTCTGCGTGCTAACCAGGTATTCGGTATTAGCGCTGATATTTTATGTTTTGATCATCTAATTCTAGTTATGTCTAAAAAGTTGAAAATACTCATAATCGGGGATTCTATGATTAAATATTTAAAAGAATATTAGTCTGCGAATTTAACTGAAGTTGAGGGTTTTCTTCCGCAAAGGATCCGTTGCCGCTTCCGCAGCGAATCCGTTGGCGGAAATGCGTATTTACTCGCCAAGCTCGCCGGTTAATCGGCCATGATTTTAGCGGTGTACAGTTCATTTTGATTATATTTAAAGCATATAAATTAAAGATATTAAAGGAAGCTCGCCGGTTAATCGGCCATGATTTTAGCGGATCTTAGCAGTTCATTTTGATTATATTTAAAGCATATAAATTAAAGATACATATTTAAAGGCTTATAAATTAAAGTTAGCAGAAAAAGACATAACATTAATAGGTTAAGCATGATACAGCATATAAATTAAAGTGTATATAGTAATACTTAGGCTTAGCAATACCTCATATTTCTTTTATTAAATTTGTATGACGCTGAAAAGGGCCTTTTTTTAACTGTGCACTTACGGAAATTGTCGGTTACTTGTTGTCTTTTTCATTAAGAATTGTCATAAAGTGTCTTTTAAGTATTCGATATCCTCAAAATTGTATCTAATAATGAGTGCTACTGTACATATAATAGATTAATGGATTCATTACTAAATAATACATTTAAAACATTCATTTTACTCAAGCAGTTTTTCAAATGTTTCAAACGCAAAGTTGTTTTTTTGAATTTACTTGTTGATAGCTTAAAGCATTTTATTTTGAAACAACTGCCTTTTTCATAATAAATTTGGCAAAGAATCTTCAGTAATATTCAAATCCTTTAGACTAACATTGTAAATAAAACTAGAATATTATACATTTTATCTTTCAATAGTCATTCAAACTTTGATTATTACACAAAGCAATGGTTTGCTAACTTTGATGATTCTGGTAATATATAAACTATTTTGTCCTCTAAGATAACTAGTAATACTTTTTATTTCATTTTAGTCATCTATTGTATATAAACACTAAAAAGTATCTTCTGAAAAGTAATTGTCAAAATACATGAAAAATATATCAAAATTTTAAGCATGAAAACTGATTTAATTCTTCTAAACAGCCGTGTTATCAATTATCATCATCCCATCCGCCGTATTTTCACCACCTCATTCTGTACTCGAATTCCACGGGTTACCAGTTTTGAACTATTATCGCCATTTTTGGCGGTTTTTATATTTACCGGATCCTTTGCGGAAGTGCTTCCGAAGTTGATTTTCGTTGCTTTCCAGGGGCTAAGATTGAAAGGTTGACACGTGAGATTGCCTTTATGGACACCCATTTTCATTTAGTTTTGGTCCACGTTGGTACCAATAATTCAAATGACGATTTAGATGAAATTCATCGTAAATATGATTGTCTGTATAAGTGTATTGAACGATTAAACCCGAAGGTCATTCTGGGTAAAAGTTTACAATTGGGTGCCTTTGTTTTTTGCCGATTCTGTTTTGACGCCAAGATCGGCGCCAATAAGACACAATTTCAAGATGGCCGCTACACAAAAACAAAACAAGAAGTCTAAGAATTTCACAAACTCCGTGTCTGTGTACACATCGACCTATTTTCACTTAAAAAAAAATCAGAGAATTGCACAAACTAGTCATTGCACATTGCGGTGAAAATGCGCTTTAGCCCACTGCTTGGCGATGTTTTGAAAATCGCCAATTCGGCGCGTTTCAGCGAAACGTCTTTGCAATTACTACCATCCTGCCACGCTCCGCCAAAAAAAACTGTTAACAAAAAAAAGAATTCTAAAGCATAAATTAGTATGGAAACTATTGCCACAAAAAGATAATAAAATAATATGCAAAACGAACATTATGATCATTAAAATATTTGTCAGTTAGGTTTAAATTAATTATTTACATTTTATCTTGTAATACATACACATTTTATGCCGTTACATAACCTTCCCGACACGTTCCGCAAAAACGTAACCAAAATGGCATCGAAGAAAGAAGGAATTTTTTTTAAAAGGGCATTAAAATTACAAATGATACCATGTACACACCGTTCCGTTTTAACTTTAAAAAAATCATCTGCGAATTGCACAATGTAGGCAACGTACACAAATGAACAAAATAAGCTAAAATAATGAAAATAAATTACAAGAAAATGCCATGTGCACAGCGTTCCTTTTAAACTTAAAAAAAACTGCAGCGAATTGCACAATGTAGGCAACGTGCACAAATGAACAAAATAAGCTAAAATAACGAAAATAAATTACAAGAAAATGCCATGTGCACAGCGTTCCTTTTAAACTTAAAAAAAACTTCAGCGAATTGCCCAATGTAGGCAACATACAAACAGTCAGCCATGTTGGCGCATATACGGAGATACCCATGTTGGCGCGTTTATTGCTCATTCAAAAACAATCGCCACCAAGCAGTGGGCTAAAGCGCATTCCAAACAAACTGGTCATAGTAACCAGAAATGGGATTTCATCACCAAAACTGAACAAAATTTTCGCCTATCGAAAGGACACCCAATGCTACACTACAGCCGTCATTCTGTTTTCAGGTGTTCTTCCGCGATGCCGAAATTTATTTCGAGATTGTAATTCGTATCACCCACAAGAACTTAACAGGAAGATAGTAAAGATTAATTCTAGACTTCTCGCAACATACGAAGGTAAAGATGCGTTTTTTCTTTTGCAGCTCCTTTCACTATTCTTGGAAAACTTTTTTATCCAGAGACGGTTTGCACCTAAATCGTAGAGGTAATGAGCAGCTGGGGAAAATCTTTGTAAAAGACATCAAGAGAAGTTTGTCTGTTATAGAGGTAAGTGCACCTTTTTGTTCTACCTCCTTTAGCAGTTTTCCATGTTTATCCAATATTCCTTCTGTTCTAAGCACTCATTTGGATAGTAATCTTGGTGCTGTTGTTTCCAAACCACTCTTTTCAGATGTTGTGAAACGTGGTTCTTTAGTTTACAGTGTTCCGGTCTGTAATTCTAGAGATTTCTTGCTCCGTGTTTCTTCAAAACCACTTTATACAGATGTTTTGAAGCATGATTGGTTTACTAGCTCTGTTTTGAATAGTAATCCCAATATTTCGAGTTTATCGCATTTTCCACTTGAATATTCAGTCAGCACTAGTGTAAGTTTTTTGGATTTACCTCCTAAGCCACTTTATTCAGATGTTTTAAAACGTGGCTATACTAGTACAATTTTGGATGTCAGTTCGAGTGTTTTGAATGTATTGGATTTTCCAGCTCCCAAATGTTCTATCCACAGTATATCAGGTGTTCTAAATTCTACTGAATCTCAACTTCCTGATATTGCATCTATTTCTGGACTTCCTGGAAATTCAGTGTCTAATTCTCAGTCTGCAGGCTCGTGGTGCTCCTATTCATCATCATCTCGGCTTGGTATTCATTTCAATTCTTGTACTTATAGGTCGAATTTTCCAGTTCTTCAGGATTCATTTGTTGACACTGCTTCAGATTTGCATAATGCTACTCCATCTGTATCTAGGTTTTCTGGTATGTTGTCGGTCAATTCTCAGCCTACTGGCTTTTGCTGCTCTGTTTCATCTACTCAGCTTGTCACCAATTCCAATACTTCCCCATCAGTTGATGGCTCTTGCACAAGTTTTAATTCTTACCATTCTGATTTTGATTTTAACAAGTTTTCTATTCTTAAAAATTACATAGAATGTTCTGACATTAAGTTTGGAGGTGCAGATGATTCTAATCAGGGTGAAAGTAATATAAAGAAATCTGAAAATGGCTATATTGAAGAAAACTACAAAGTTATTACTTCTGTTAACCCAAATATAAAGACTATAATTTGTCCTTGTTGTAAAAAAGATTTTTCTTATAAAGAAACTTTATCAAGACACAAACGTAACTGTAGAACCTTAAATAAGGATAATTTATGTACTACCATAAAACATGGAAGTGAAATAGAAAATAAATATCCGAAAATGTGTGAGGTTTGCATGAAATCATATGCTTCAAGACAGTCATTTTTTAATCATAAAAAAAAGGTGTAAATCTGTGTCTTCTGAAACTGATTCAAAATCATATATTTCTGACAAATGTGAGATAGACTGCAAAACCCGCAGTAACCTTTTTCATCAGAAGAAGCTTTGCTGTACTACAAATAATTTAAATATTTGTAAACCATGTATTTTTCCTGATTGTAAGGCATCCTTCCGATTTATTAGTGATCATCATAAACATTTGGCTGAATTTCGCATTGTGAGATTGCTGTGAAGGAGCTTACATTTTCATCAATGGTGGAGTTTCAGCTGTGGTTAGAATCTCATTGTAAGGAAACATTCAGTTCTTTTAAAAAGTGTTCTGGAACCATACGAAAGGTTAATAAAGCATATCATTATTATTGTTGTCACTTCAATGTAACACAAAAAAAAAAAAAAAAAAACCAGTGCCAGTTTCAAGTTGAAAAAATCTTCAAGGTACTTTACCATTAGTCTTCAGATGTCCATCTAGAATTTTAGTTTCAGAGGAACAAGGTCTTGTGACAGCTGTTTTTTATTCAGGTCACACTCATGAGCTTTCATTTAAAAATACCAAATTTCAACAGCTTAGTCAAAGCTGTCATGATCAGATCAAAACTTATGCTCAGTTAGGTGTTTCCACCGATCAAATTCAGAAATTTATCTGAGATGGAAGTGAATCACATGATAATAGAGAGAGCTTAAGTATTGAAGATAATTTTGTAGCATGTAGAACTATCAACTACTATGTAAAGTGGGTAATGACTTCTTCTCTTGGTGATGATTAACTTTCTGTTGCTGCCATGGTTGAGAAATTTAGGCAAGAATCATATGACCCTATTCTTATCTACAAACCTCAAGGAAAACCAACACTGTATGGTCCGAAAGGCCTCGACACACTATCTTTTTCAAATAAGTCTTTTGCACTAGGATTGCAAACAAAGGAACAAAAAGAAATGGTGATTAAAGATTGTAGCAGGATTTTATGTATAGATTCTACTCACAAAACAAATCAGTATGATTTTAATTTGCTGAATTTAATTGTCCCAGATGAATTTGGTAGTGGTTACCCCGTAGCACATTTTATTTCAAATCAATTAGATCAGGATACGATGTACAATTTATTTCTTAGTATCAAATGTGTAATACCTGAGCTTAACATTAATTGTTTAACGACAGATGATGATAAAACTACGCATCCTGCTTTTGACAAAGCATTTGGTCCAGGTATTAAACAGTGTGCTGAAAAAATGACACCAGGAAAAAAGGGAAAGGGAAAGAATGCCCCCGGAAAATAAGGAACGGAAAAAATGTCACCCGGAAAATAAGGAACGGAAAAAATGTAACTCTAAAATCTCGCCAAATAATGTCGCCAGTCGGAGTTGGGAAACCTGCCAAATTCTAATTTAACTGGCAGGGTTATAGCGGTTTCTCTTGAGGGAGGTTTTAAGGATAAGATGTTCAGCCAGCTGCAGCCGAGCAAGGTCATTTCGATAGCAGGTTTTAATATTCTTATCAGAAACTGTGACTAAATTTCATCTACAACGGTTTGCTATAATACTGCTTTTAATGCTCAGTTATGCGACGTTTCACCCCTGAACCACAGCTTAAGGCTACAACTACATGGGGTATGAGGGGAACAATCACTAATGACCATGGCTCGCTGGTCAACCCTCTATTTTTACCATCGGACAGGCCAGCAGCTTGCTTATCTTCTTTCAATCATTGTCAGAAGATTTCCCTATTCCACTCGTATGGTTGTTATGATAAAACTTTTGTCTCCCATCTTGGCGATATTTCTAAACATCCCTTATTTTTCCCATTGCAAAAGAATAGTGACTTATTTTCCGTTTCCTAATTTTCTGATGCCTATCTTTCTGTTCCTTATTTTCTGGGTGATATTTTTTCCTACAACCATATTAAACATATTCTATGTAAATGGCATATACATCGTGCGTGGCAGCATAGTTTATTTCGAATGGTTTCAAGTCAAAAACTTAGGGATGAAATTTATTTAAATTTAGTAATACTGCTTGAAGAAACTAATTCTTCTTTATTTACTTCTATGATGGATAACTTCGTTCAAAACTTTCGAGCTGCTGCACCATCATTTCTAAATTATTTCGAGGAATATTATTGCCGAGCAAATCTGTGGTCAATGGCATACAGAAACTTCTCCCATGCATTCACAGATACTAACATGTATTGTGAGTCATTTCATAATAAATTGAAAACTATGTACTTAAAATGTAAATTTAACAGACGCCTGGATAATTTAATTGATGTGCTTTTAAAAATTAAAGAAGATATTTACATGGTTTATAAATATAAAATTGAAATTAACTGTAAAGAGAGCATCTACCCACCAATTTATAATAAGCGACATGAATCTGGAATGAAAATACCAGATAGCGATGTAACAGAAACACATTCTTGTTTGTGGACTATAAAATCACAGACACATAATAATCAGTCCATAGTTGAGCGATTTATGAACTATGTCCAGCAACAGATCATTATTATTCAAAGTATATTATCCTCTCCTGTCTAAATCTGTGTCATCATTTATATAATTGTAATTGTCCAATAAAATACATTCAGTTACATGCAGACAACCAAGTCTTTCTGTAATCGCAACAGATATCCGTAAAACTGAAAACTTCTTCCCTTTAGAACTGATTAAATAATCTAATGCTATTTCAGATATTATGTGTACACCGAACGTAAATTTAAAACTTGTAGGACTTTAATGTCTGAATTATTAGTTATGTTGCTGTATCTGACAATCCAAAAGATATTAATACCTAGCACAACAGAGAATTTAAAAGATATAGTTTCTAATTGTAAAGGTGTAATAAAGTCAAATCATTTGAAAGATTTTTCTGATAAAATGCCATTTACTCAGGTTGCTCCAAATTTAAAATTATCACGTCAAACTCTGTTTCGTACAACATCTACGAAGGGTATAAAACGTAAAATTCTAGATTATCCTGATACTCATAATAAAAAAAATGTCAAGGAAGATTTGTTAGGGTTATTAAGTAATATGAATGATCATAAATCATCAGAGGATACCATAATTAAGGGTAGAGATTTACTTAAATATAATTCTTTCACCCCTGAGCTTAATGTAGCTGATATTTCAAAACGTGTTCTGCAAGCTGGCGAAACACTTCTAACATATCTGGATATAAAATCTCTTGATCCTTATATTTCAAATGAAGAAATTTTAGCCCTGAAGGCTGTAAATAACAATTTTCAGCTTGGCTGGCTTAGTGACAATATTATTGTTGCTTTTTTTTTTTACCATTCTTCGTAATTCTTTTTCCATAGCTGCCAAATGTTACAATACACCTTTTTTCAGTCAGGCAATAGAACTCAAAATGTATGGAAAAAAGATGATTTTGCATCTGTTGATTTCTTTTTTATTCCAGCTCTTATTAATAATAATCATTGGGTTTTACTTGTTGCAAAGATTAAAGATAGAATGTTTCAGTTTTATGATCCACTTGGTTTTAATGCTGTTCAAAATTCTGTGTATTCATTAATTCATTTGTGGCAAGGTATCCTTAATAATATTCTAGACATACGTAATAATTGGTGTTGTTCGTTTCCCAGTCATGCTATTCGGAATGATGGCATGAGTTGTGGAGTATTCATTTGTTATTATGCCTATCAGATTAACAGAAATTTAGATGTTCAACAACCTTTCAATTCATATGAATTTAGGAAGTTTATTTTTACAAATTTAGATGGAGAGATTTGTGAAAGATCTAAAATTCAGGTGTTAAATACATAAAAAAAAGTTCATTTGTTTTAAATATTTAATTTTTGTTTCTGACCTATTGGTATGGCATTAAACTTGCATAGGTAGTACTTTTATCTTGCGAATCCTAAGCCCTGAGCTTTTTTATATATTTTTTGTAGTAACTTGTAAATTCAAATACTGCATTAGTTCCCCCCCCTTTAGACCTTAAATTTAGCATTTCTAAAATTTAATTCCAAAATGTATTTCCTTTATAAAATTGGTCTTGTCTTATTTTTAATAACATTTGATAGTACCTAGCTTCAAAATTGGCCGTTTCCTGATACTTTTTTTGTTTGTTTGTTTGTTTTACAAACCTTGTAAAATAGTTCTCATATAGGCCTTAAATTATCATTTTTATTTCAACTAGCTGATATAATTTTCATATTCAGAGATGAACCAGCATGGTAACGAGCTCACACAGTACCTCTTGAGTGGCATGAAAACCTGTGTATTTTTATATTGTATCCGAAAAAAAAAAAAAAAAAAAAAAAAAAAAAAAAACTTTTAAATATTCTTTATAGTTAATGCTTAATTTAGATTTTTCAAGATTATACACTATGTAAATGTGTTAAAATACTGTTTTTATGCTTTTCTAGTATAGTCTTTTAACAGTGATCGGATAAAAGCATCAAAAATAAACCCACTGTAATAATAAAATCCACACCCATAAAAGTGCACGTTGATAAAAGCCCGCACAGATAGATATAGATGCTTTCATAGAAGCTAATAATTTTCCCATTTTTAGTTTATATAAAGCAAATTCAGGAAAAGATATACATAAAAATTAAGTTAATACCAGATAATTAAATAATAAATTAACAGAACATCTTTTATTTTGGGCTCTAGCTGCTTCTTAAGCCCTGTACATATATAT
>KK114800.1:208590-255596 GCA_000611955.2 Stegodyphus mimosarum
GGAAATTCTAAAGATATGTTCATTTTAAAATGATTTTGCGATATTGATTTTGAACTGAATTTTATGGTTTGAGTACGTAGTACATGATATTTAATAAAAAAAGGTAGCACACGAAACGTTAAAAAAACGCGCCTTTGGACGTAATTTAAAATCTGAAATCTTTCAGATTTTTTTTACGTTTTAATTATAAGAATATTTAGGTTTATATTAAATAAATATCTCAGTTAATTGCTATCGTAAGGGAATCAGACATTTGCTTTTGATTCCTTAATACATTTATTTATATAAATATAAACTAAACACGATTGTAGGGGTTTGAAAACCGCATAAAAAGTTAGAATTCGTAATTTTTAAAGTTAAATTTTCATTTTTGTCTTATGAGAATATTTTTTTACACTTGTGTTGGTAAACAATTTTCTTATGTAAGGAAATAAAACTTGCTCTTATAAGAATTATATATTCCGATTTGAAGATTTTGAAGTCTTGGTTCTTATTGGAGAATTAGACAAAATGCTTTCGCATCTATTAATTATTGTTAATTGATCGAATTAGTTTGATCCCCATGAAAAGTCAACAATAATTATTTAGTTTATTGTTTGCACTTTCACATTTAATTCAATTTTAAATATGATAATGAGTAAATTCATTCACTTCTATAGAATTCTAACTACTTTTTTTTAAGGTAGTAATATATTCAGTAACCTACTATAAAATATTCCCCCTAAGAAAACACCTAGTGCCCCAATTTAATTTTTATTGTTATTAAAATTGAGCTACTATAAAATATTCCCCCTAAGAAAACACCTAATGTCCCAATTTAATTTTTATTATTATTAAAATTGGGAGTCAACAGTGGCCCTAAACTGGCTGAGTATAATTTTTCACTAGTCAGATATACTTTGTTTACTCATTAGAAGATTGTTTCATTTCCACTTTTAAATCAAAACAAATTGTTAATCAAATCTACTGTAATTTCTAGCTATATATCAGAAGTGCATGTAGTTTCACATTTTCTTTTCTCTCTCTCTTTCTTTTTTTTTACAAACCATTAAAATCCAACAGGTGAACTCTAGGTAATCAAATGTCTGTATGTTTATCAGTAGCTACTTATATTATATGGTGAAATAACTGCTGTCAGCAGTGTGAAGCTAAAGCACAACTTTTAAATGTATCAATTTTAATAAAGCAGAATAAGGTTGTATAAACTTATGTCCGTGTTCCATAGTTATTCCATTGATCAGTCAATTATTCCTTTTCTATTTTATTAACTAACATAATAATAAACAAATTAACAAACAAAGCTTATAATATATGTCATCGTGATGGAACACAACCACCATCACGGCATCAGAAACGTAACTAACTGAATTGTATTTTACCCCACCGGAGAGGGAAGGAGAAAGATAAATCTCTCGTTAGGGAAAACGGCCTAAAGTCGGAACAAAAGTATTGCTATTTTTTTTGCATAGAGGGGGGGGGATTATCATTAAGGTAAAAAATTCGACAATTAGAGCATTAAACTCTCAAAGCTTAGAATAAAAATGCAGAATGGGAAACAGTTCGTTTTCGGGGTATTCCAAAGGAAGGAAATGTAGACTGTATGTATAAAATATAAACTACTTTTTAATACATTATTTAATCTCCACAAGAAAGCAAGCAGCATCTCTTAAAAGATCACAAGATAAATTACTTCATATTTCAAAATTTCACAAAGGACTATATGGCCTCTACTGCAAAAGGGTAATATCTGATTTTGACTTAGCTAGAAAGGTGAAGAAAATAAAGCAATTCAAGAAAGGGTCAGCTTATCAAAAATTTTAGTTCAAGGAATTCGACTTTCAAAAAGGGTGGCTATTAGTTTGTAATAAGTACTATTTTTTGAACAGAAACTTCTTATTATTCAGTTAATTGATTTAAAAAAAAAATAAAATACAAGGGCTATCGCAGACATCTTGAAGGTAGTTGTCCCTATTATAGTCTTACCTGCGGCCAAATGAATAAACAGCTGTAAACTTTTATCACTTAACAAAGGTTTGAGTGCTGCAAAGAGGCTAGTTGCACACTGCTTTTGTAGCTTTGCCCATATACTGAGTATGTAAATATGAGCCGCTGTCTCTATGAAGTCCTTCATGGCCTTTTGTGTTAATTAATTTAACATTAACAGTTGCAGAGTTTAAACATAAGTGGATAGAATTTTGTGTCAGATCAGTGCATAATATTTTGCTGATTGGAGAATTTTCTCTCTGGAAGCAATAGAAAAAGTTAAATTTTTTTTATCAAAATCCTTAGTCTTAGAGTTGGCTGTCTTCATCGTATTTTGAAAAATTCCATAAGTGGAAGAATGTATATTGGCTCAATTTTTAAGCTAATAAATCAGTTCAAGTATGAACATATTATACAAGTAAGGTATGAAGAAATATTCTTTGTGTAAATAAACTGAAAGCATTTTCCAGAATAACTGAATAACAATCACAAAAAACACTTTTCTTTTGAGGGTTCTATACTGTTCCACTTAGATTATGGAGAAAAACATCAGTAAAAATTTATTATTTAAAAAATATATCAAATCAAAATCATTTCCTTCACCTTCAAATGTGGTATTGTTTTCCTTATGGAAATTTCATATCCTGACAAAACAAAAATTGTAGCTCCTTGATTTGTAATGGATATTTGTTGCAGAGATCCAATGAAAACCAATCCATAGTTATGATATAAGTATTAACAGGAGCTTGTAAGGTATAATTTGAAGTTGGTTTTTTAGATGCCATAGCAGTAGTGCATTACCAAATAAACATATTTAAATTCAGTCGGAAATTTTCTAGATTGAGCTAACTTGAATAAAATATACCATACATTCTTCCTTTCAAAATAAATCTGAGCATGTAACTTTAAGTAAAAATTAATTTTATCAATGAAATAAAATTTTTATGTTCAGTAAGCATCAGGAATGCAATTCTTAAGCTTTCTCTTTTGGTTGTAGGAAAATAAGGAACGGAAAGATAGGCACCGGAAAATTAGGAAACGGAAAACAAGTCACCATTCTTTTGCAATGGGAAAAATAAGGTATGTTTAGAAATATCGCCAAGATGTTAAAGGTAAAAGTTAATAGTAAAAGTCAGTTTAACTATGATAATTAAATTTGTATGATTTTATTGCTATTTTATTTGCACATTTACTACTATAACTGTTGTATGTATATACAATAAAAGATAGACTATCTGAAATGCTCAGGATATGCGAATTCCGGATGAGTGAAATTTCCAGATAAGTTCAATGTATATAAAATGCAACTGGCAGAAAAGTCCTGTTAATAGAGAAAGAAATTTCAGGTCTAATATTATAAAAACTTGTCTTCTTATTTGTTATCGGCTTTTTATCAAAAGCCTACAATTAAAATTATGTAAGGTTTCCAAAAAAAAAATTTTTTTTCACACATAAAATCGTATGTATTTTTTTGGCCTTTGGCATATAAAATTAAAACATATTAGTATTACATGTCATTGATCCTCAAAATTGACAGAGATGTTGTCAAACTTGCACAAGTCATACTAATGGAAGCTTAAAGGAAATAGACCTTTTTTTTTTTTTTTAAATTAGAATCATATGATTAAGTTAAGGATATAGCATATTAAAGACTTAAATCATGTATAATAATTTTGCATCACCATTGTTCATTCATTTTTCCAGTTTAGTGTCATAAATGTTTCTTGTTTTCACCTTTTTCGAAACTGTTAATTATTTTGTTTTTTATATGTTGAAGTATCTTCCATTTTTGCAGTTAAGTTTTGCAGCCAGTAGATGGATAATTAATCAAAATAGATACAATATTAATTTCCTGATTGTGACCTAGAGGGTATTCAACTTAACAACCAATTCAATGAAATATCTCTTAGTAAAGCAGGTGGAAACAATTTGTTAGAACACCTGTGTTCAACAGCACTTCCAAATTCCACCATATGCAGTGATCTTGGTTCTGTTTGCTCACCACAAGAAATTTCCACAGAATTTGAAATCTGCTATCTTCCCCTGGGGTAACTTCTAATGGGAACTCAATTGTGTAACATCCAACATCTGGTGAGAAGAATCAAAGACAATAATGAGGACTATTATAGTTACTGTTGGCCTTGGGTGAGGACTATTCTAGGGAGGAATTCTTAGAACAGTATGATGGATACAAAAGTAAGAGGGAGGGAATGTAAGCAAGTCTTTTGAAAGAAAGGTGTGTAATTCTGTTCTCCATTTAGAAGTTATCAACAGTGTTTCTGGAGAGCTCTCTCTGCTGCATAATGGTTTTAAGTCTCCCATTTACTTAACTTTTCTGAAATAATGTTACCTGAAATTGAAAATTTTCCAGTTAATTGATAGTCCAGCTTTTACTGTATTTTAACATTTAAATGTTATGGACTGCTGTATTTAATAATTATTTAATTAAGTTGCATTCATTCACATAAAGATGAATTTCAAGAAAAGACACTGTGAGAGTAAAATTATATTCATAAGTGCGTTACTGGCTGCTGTTCATGTTGGTATTTATTGCACAGGCAGTTATCACATGGGATTTCTTTCCTGCACTTCTGTACATTGGCCTTTTATTAGGGAACCTTTTTAACTTGTTCTGGAATTTTTAAATCTATTTTAGGCTATGAGTGAAGTTTTTAATGTAACAGGACAGATTTAATCTTGATTGCACTATTGTTAAGGATCTAAACTTTTATGTAATATTAAAAGTGAAGTTATAAATTTAATTTTTATTGTCTTCATGTAACATGATTTTGTTTTATGCTTTAAAACACCTTTTTGTTGAAATAATCTTTTTTTGATTGCATGGTAGTTGAATTATTTGTTATATGGATAGATGGATACATTTCCAGTAGAAGAAGAGATTAAGTCCCAATGGCAATTGTTTTTGTGATTGACTGTGCAATATGTTTATAAAGCTTTCAGAAAATAATTGCTTTTAGGACATATAAAACTATGTTCCCCTTATGGAATTTAAAGAATATGTGATAAGATATTTTCAAGGTAAGATTTGAATTCTTGGTAGTTTTAAAAAACAGATAGTATATTTAACAGAAGATGAATGTTATGTTTCACCTTTTTTTTTATTCCAAGACTTCTGTTATTTTCAAATATTGTGACTAAATTTTCATCAGATTTAAAAAATCTGATGTGGCCAGCACATGACCTCCAGCTAACTCCATGTTCAGACGTGGAATTGACAATAGTAATGAGCTTTTATAAACACTACTCATTTTTTACATTGTCCCATCAAATGGGAAAAGATGATACATGAAGTATGCATCCTCTGTTAATATATGGTTTTGGATTCACAAATCAGTGACTTAATCATAAAATTTTGTAAATCTTTAGAATTCTCTACATAGTATTAATTATTTCCATCCTTTCTTTTAATAGTTGCTAAATTATGTCTTTAAAAATTACATGTTACAATAACATTTGGTGGTGAAAAGTGAAATGAATATAAAATTATGGACTAAGGCTAATACATTTAATTGCTTCATAATAAATTTATTCTCATAGCATTTAGTATAATTCCAAAATACATTTAATGCTTATAAATGTGATATATTGTGATATAATGTTCACATACCTATTTTAAATACCAAATTTAAGAAGTTTTAGATTATGTTGTATTGTTTTACAAAAGCCTATTCCAAGTGTCAAAGTATCACTTCCAGTGTATTAAGGAAAATCTAGTTGTTTCCATTGATATAAAAGCCTTAAATGCTAAAATTGGAAAGTAAGAAGATTTAATATAGCTTGGAGAAAAATTGTAAAATTAAAAGATATGAATGGGTGCATTAAATACAAAGTAATGCTTGTTGCTTTAATATTAGCTCATTTCAATACAGCTTGCAAAAACTTTTTTTTTAATATAAAAAACATTAGACAGAAATTTTGACCAAATGTAGGTATGAAACTTGAAGCAGTTCTAATTGAAAAGGAAAATAAACTTTGTTAAAAAAATTCTCTAATTTCAGAACTTAAACTTACTAAACATACTACCTATAAATCTTTACATTCATTATTTGTAGAGAAATTATAAGTAATTTTATGATGATTCTATATACGATTCTTGTGTATCTAAAATTCAGTTTTTTTTTAAATGTTATTTCCATGTAGAAATCAGAAACCTAAAGATATTTGATTTATGGATTCTAAATTCCTCTATGATTATTTGTGATTTAAAATATTTGCATCAATAATGTTTTAGTAAATTTTGATATTTCTGCTTTAAAAAAAGTGAAAATGTCTAATAAAATATGCATACAATTTATAAGATTTTTAATTATTCAATTATATATATGTATATAGATAGATACATATATTTTAAGCTACATGTAATTAAATGGATAACAATTTAGTAAAATGAAAATGTCTAATAAAATATGCATGCAATTTATAAGATTTTTAATTATTCAATTATATATATGTATATAGATAGATACATAGATTTTAAGCTACATGTAATTAAATGGATTGCAATTAATGGTTTAATTAAAAATTAGCAAATGGGTAATAACAAATATGCTTTATATGTGCATTTTCAAAGTTGTGAAAATGTATTGACTACTGACAAGTTTTGATGTCAGTTGCAGTACATATAGTGTAAACAGGCTTTCTGGGCTTCAACTAAAGTACCACTTCTAATTGTCCAATTTTCCCTCAAATCTAATCAACTCTTTATATGAATGTAGAAAGCTTAAATATAGAAAATGGGAATTTTTGGAAGTTTTAGTAAGAGTTATTGTGGATGAAAAAATCAGCACACACATACACATAGAAAAACAGCACAAACATTGTGAGTACCCTAATTCGCGTTTGTTCGTGGAAAACAGCCTTTAGAACAGCGAGGAAAAGGCCATCATAACGGCACTTTACTGTTTCCTAATGAGAAGAGTCATTGTAGTGGTCATTTGTCTCCTCCATGAAAGCAGTAAAATTTACAGAATGAAAAACATTCTAAAATTTCGTAACATCAGTTTGGCACTTGAAGAGAGATGCAGCTAGCCACTGCTCACAAAAATGAAATGTAAACGAAATATAAGCATATAAGCATGGGACCCGTATGCACTTGGCACTAAGTGTTCAGCGGACCCATGCGGTAAGACGACCCTGGCATAAATACATTGGCGTGCAAAATTAAGAAAATTTGCAAATTATGTCTATTTTTACAAAAAGTATTCAACTTAAGGTAAAGTTAGGTTTGTGAAGCGATTCTAAATTCACACCCAATATTATTGTAATATACGACTTATTAAGCTTTCCATTTTTAATTGTTGAAGTTTTTTAACTTCCATATATTAATATTAGAAACTATTAACTATTCTGCTTTCCAGTTACTCTAACCGATATACTTTTACTTTAATTTATGATATGCATTATATTAATAATAAATAATAATTATAGGCCTGAGCAGCATTTTCATAATGAATAAAAAAATTATATTTTTCGAAACATAGCATCTCATCAGCCTAATTTCAAGACGCCTTACGACTAAGCGGTAAAGTCACTAAACATTAGTAGTTCGACCCCTTTTTCCAGATACTCTTTGTGGATAATACCACGGCAATCCCACGTTCTTTTTGTTAGTCAAATTGCGCTTTGAGAGGCTGCCAACGGGCTCACTGGGCACAGAACAAACCTCTTTTTGGCCTGTGTTGTGGAATTAAATCCACTTTTTATCGCAAGTGATGATCCGGTCCAGAATTTTGACATAGCACTAATGTCTAACTCCTTAGCAAGCTCTCGAGTGGTTGTATACTGATTTTCTTCCATAACTTCTCGCAGGCGGGCCTCATCAAGATCAGTAAACCCGCCAGAATGCTCTGCTTCTTGAATGTCATAGTCCTCATTTTTGAACTTTCGGTTTCAAACCTTCACAGTGCCATGTGATACAACATTAGTACCCAAAGCTGTACACATGATTTGGTGACATTTTGTAGCTCACTTTTTGCAACAGAACTGGAAGTAAATGATGGTTCTAATCTGGTAGCGTGATAGTTCTATTTCAGACTCCTTGTACTTAATGATAACGATATTTCTTTATAAATTTCACAAAACAGTGTTCTAAAACAAGTGTCTTTCTTTCAAATGCCAAAAGCCATTTGACAAAATATGATTAAAAACAACAACGCGAACTGTTTGCGAAGACGATATTTGTGGTGGCGGGAAACTTTCACTAAAACCCAATATATATGTATTGATGGTTATATGGATTCCCCTTGAAAAGTCGGGATCTTTTCCATGGAATCAGCAACAATGCTTCTCCTTTACTCTGTTTTTCATTTACTTTGCTGTATCTTTATTCACTGCAATTATATTTCCACAATAGTGCATATTACAATAGCGCATAGTAAAATGCTTTCTTAACTGCCAATTTTTAGCACAATAGCACACTTTTGATTTCACTTCGAATTTCCTTGATTTTCACTGTTACTGTATAAGATTATTTTCTTCCTCTTTCAAGCACGTCTTCGTGGTGTAACGATTAGCACACCCGGCGCATATTCCAGAGGTCCAGGATCGAGTCCCAACGAGGGCATTGCTCATTTTTCATGTCTCTTGCTCCAAAATAACCTAATGATTCTACAGTGGCGCCCGAACTAAAAGGTGGTAGATGATGATACTTCATCATCAGGATTTGGGGATTGAATCCCCTAATCCCCCTGTCACTCTTTAAAAAGGGGAATATATAAGGTATTTTATCCCTCCTTTGACCATGCCTTCATGGTGTAACAGTAGCACATTCGAGAGGTTCAGGTTCGAGTCCCGGTGAAAGCATTGCTCATTTTTCATGTCTCCCATATCAAAGAAATCGTAATGAATCTACAATTGAATTGAATTGTATATATATAAAACAGAGGGATTGTTACTTTCTTTAGAACGAAGGCAGAAAAATATTTCTGAACACTTTTTTTAGGAATTTGTAATTTAGCTTTAAATATAAATATAATAACCTAATTTGAAGAGAAGTATAAAAACACTAAATTGATAAAAGAATTAATTAAAAAAAATTATCATAGTAGAAATGAAAGAAGCGATATACCTTTTAATCTTACAAAAAAACTGAGATATGAAAAATTTAACGAGTTGTCTTTTGACTTTTATTTTCTAACCAGGCAAAAATTAACATTATTAAATTTAGGCAAACCAAATAAAGAAGCTTATAATTTAGCATTTAAATATCTAAATTATATACAAATAAAAATTTCATCAGAGCTTTCTAGTTTTAAAAACCAGTTATTTGAACAGTAAAACTGCTGAAATCTTTCAAAGATAATTCTCTAATTACAGCCTAATTCAATCACAATGAAATTTGAAGCTGGAATAAGGCTAATATTCTCAGTTACTGATGCTGATAATTACAGCCTAGTTCAATCACAATGAAATTTGAAGCTGGAATAAGGCTAATATTCCCAGTTACTGATGCTGATGGTAAGAGAAGCTTCAACAATCTTAAAATAATAAAAAATTTTGAAACATCTGCATTTGGTCACAGAAAACTTTCAAACATAGCTATTCACAGTATAGAATATAAATTAAGTTATCAAATTCATTCTGGAAAAATGTTGATTACTTTGTTCTATAAAGGTAAGAAGAATAATATTATATATATAAAATCATATAGTTAGTACGGTATTTTGTACACTCTTTACATTGCTATTTATTCTGTTTGTTTGTTATTTGCTATTTTTCAAAAGAGTATTTTTTTTTAATTTCTCACTTTATATATATAGATTATTATTTGTAATATAATTTTTCTGAATATATAAAGCTATGATTAAAACTATTATAAGTTTTAGAATGTTGTGATTTGAAATAGTTACCTTCGATGAATATGAAACAGTATAAATATCATTAATTTCAATATATATAGACCTCAATGCCTCTGCCTCAGACAAAAAAAAAAAAATCTAGGTAAGGCTTTACTTAAGAGTCAGCACTATAATATATGTTTGAACAATTCCTCAGTGCACCTCAGTGCACCTGAAAAATACGTAGCTATATTTATAATCATAAAAACATATACAATTTCTATACCTTTCACTAGATAACTTTGAAACATTATTTACAATTCAATCAGTTCTTATGGTTCAGAGATTGCAAACAATATAAAAATAAGCTGTGTGCTTCAAATCCCTAATGCATTATTGAACTCCTAAATATATTGTTTTCATGTGGTATTCATTGTCATGAGCCTGAGCTCACATGTTTCGGACAAGAATATTTGCATCTGATAAATGTTTGTTAGTATATTCAATTCAAATTGAATTTTCAAAATATATTTTCATATATAAAATTTTCAGAAATTTTTATACATGGAACATATCTTATAATGTATTTTGTTTACATCATTTAATGGCTATTATCTAAAAATATGTTACATTACTTAGCATTCCTGACTGCGTAAGTTATTTTCTGTTTCATCCTCCCATAAACAAAACAAATCATTATATTTTAATGTTTTTCTGCATAAATTATTTTTTTAGTCCCAGAAATAAAATAAATTAACTTACTTTAATGTTTTTCCTAAAATAATTTAGAGTAGTCTTTTAAATATTTTCAGTAAAAATTTGGCCACAATGTGACCTAATCTGAGAGTTTATAAAACAAGCTCCAAAATACTGTTGTTTTTAAGAACAAATGTTCCTCAAATGAAGTTCATCTGAACTCTGGGCAGTAGCCATTACATGTTTTGTTATGCTTTTTCACGCTAAGGTGCACATTTAACAATTTTACTGCACTGAATTTATTGTCTCTCATTTTACATTACAAGTGAATTATTTCTTATGGGATTCAAGATTAGGCCTTTTCAACAACAGTTTTTTTTTGCCACTTGGTGTAATAATCTCTACAATTTCTAAATGATGTCATTTGGTGTGACCACACTAAATCTAATGGCAGCTCTCATGGGACTTTAGATGGTTTTTAGATTTCTTTTATCTCATTTCAGAGGCAGATATAAATGCTCTAAGTTCTTATATCCATCATAAGAGAGTGAATTTTTATTACTGGAAAACAACTATAACAGAAACATACAGGATCTTTTCCTTCACTATGATTCATTAATTATGCTTCCTTTGTTTAAGTCCCTGTTGCAATCATTCGGTGAATATTTCGTAAATTAAAATAATTATCCCTTTTCTCTAGCAGATCTTTCTGTTCTTTGGCATTACTTTCAGCATCAAATCTTTCAGTATCACTTAAAGAAGATTCTATTTTATTACATCAATGTTCAAGTATATTACTTAACTTCTTTTGTGAAGAGAAAAATGTTAAAGCAATTTATTTGTTGGTCGCATTATTACAAATGCCAAAATTACTGGAATCATAGCCAGAAAGAAGTAATCGTCATGAACTCAGGATTTTCACCTCCAGCCTTTTCAGTTATTTCTCTTGAACCATATCAGTTTAGTTTATTTGAAATATTTATGCAAAATCTTACAATTTTCCCCTCAATATTGCATACTTTTGCCAAATTTCCCAGCCAATGTTGAACTCTTGATAGCTCTTCTTCTTAAGATAATTTACTTTGGTACTTTTTCATTATGCACCTGCCCCACATCTTACAGGTATTACTGTAATAACATGTAAGTATTTAATTATTTTTGTTTACACACACAGACACATACATACATAGTCCACAAATGGTGCTATCATTAGGTCTGAACATGTGTTTAGCTTCTCTTTCACAGGTGCCAAAAAGGTGGCAGGCACATAATGGAAAAGTATCATTACTTTAAATGTTAAATCCAGATAATTGAATAAAAAAGCATTATTTATAATCATTGTAAAGTTGTATTTATGTAAACTGAAAAAAGAAATATTTCTTGTATCACTACTAATGTTGCACTGTGAACTCATCGAATTCTTCCTCACAAATAAGAAACAACAAAAATCTCACATAGAAGTTAATAATAATTGTGACACCATAAGAAATGTCAAATAAATACAAACTGCCAAAAAGTTTATCTGCCACCTTATAATTCTGTTTTCATTAAAAATATACTACTTTGGGCCTGGATTTGAATTCCAGAGAGGGCATGGATGTTTGTAAGTGTATAGTATGTGGTCACTTAAAATACTAGTCAGCTAAAAGTAAGCTCTTCAGTAGAGCTCTTCAGAAGTTTGGTGGCAGGGAACGAGAAATGGGAGACAGCTCGTTCTCCATCAAAATTTGGAGGGGCCTGCCAAGTCAGTGCAGTGGAATTATACCTATATGACCAAAAGTTTAATTCTCATATTCCGCTACATGATGAAATTATGCTCAGTAGTGAATTTGGAAAGAAATAAAGGAGAGAAGATATTCTTCTAGTACCATGTCATTTGATATTAGTCTAACAGTGACATACAGTGTTTTATTTTAAAGCAGATAGGAAACAAAATCATTATTTGAGTCTTATATCTCTATTATTTGACTTTATTGTTCAATTCTGTTCATTGTTACATTTGTTTTAAAGGGAGATTCAAGTAATAGAAAGTAAAATAAAGTAATAGAAATACAAAACTCAAATAATGATTTTTTAAATGATCTGTTTTATAATAAATGCACTGTATTATGAATAACACTACATATTGCATTACACTTTTGCACCTTGGAGTATCGGAAAATGTGCTTTACAGATCAGCAACTTTATTGGCTAATGAGTCATAAGTGTGCACAATGAAAATGTCATATCTCATCTCAAACACCTTCAGTCCAGTCTTCCCTAAAATAAAATGATCAGCCGTTGCCTTAGCAATATATATGTCAACAATGTTATATTTATGCTG
Organism: Stegodyphus mimosarum; assembly: GCA_000611955.2. NCBI lineage: Eukaryota > Metazoa > Arthropoda > Arachnida > Araneae > Eresidae > Stegodyphus > Stegodyphus mimosarum. The sequence goes on from KK114800.1 coordinate 221,389, forward strand.
GAAGATAGGCATGTAAATGTAGTCATGTATGTTGACAATTTGGTGATATGGTCCTTCATCGTCAAAAAAAGTACACAGGAATAGTTATAAGATAACTAAATGAAGCCATGAAGATTTGAGTATCTAGTGCCAATTAAATAGCATGCATATAAACATAGTAAAGACAGCCTGTATAACTTTCGTATTGTATCACAAGCCTCTTGACTTGAAGTTTTATGTAATAATATCTATATGCCTCTGCTAAACTTTTAATTATATGGGAATTGTCTTAGATAGAAATTTGTCTTGGAATTAATAGATGGGAGGAATTTACGTTAAGGAAAATAATTGTTTCTACAGTTCTAACTATATTTGGATATTCTTAGATAGAAATCGGTCTTGGAATTAATGGGTGGAAGAACTGACGTTAAGGATAAATAATTGTTTCAATGTAATTAAACAACTAATAGGAGTAAGGTGGGGATGTGTTCTGCTTTATTTACAACTTACAAAATGCTTATAAAACCTGTTATGAAATATTCCAGCACTCAATTAATAACTGCCTCTGAGGATTTGAAGAACAAATTGGAAGAAATGCAAAATCAGATTCTTCGCCTTGATTGGCATTGAAAAAAACAACCCTAGTAGTTACTCTGTTGTATTGAATTGGTCAATTGTGCATGTCTCGTGAGATACAAATTTCCAACTCATTCTTAGACTTTCCTATATGTCTCAGATAAATTTCCAGCCATGAAGGCTTAAAACTCAGGGTTTTGTTCAATTTACTTTGAGGGATAAACTTATTTTGATGATTTACAAGAGTGGTGCCCTTGTGAAAACACAATAGTTGTGTTTGGTTTTGCAGTGGAATATCATTGCTTGGCTCTCCATATGAGCCAGACTGGAATTTTCAATAGTCTTCAGTGTCTCTGTAATTCTGGCTTTATGGATAAGGGTTACTTCCTTCTTTGCCCTGTTCTGGCAAAGAATTCTCTACTTAACATTCTTGAGAAGCTCCAGATAACATGAGACTTTCTTAACACTATTTTAAACTTTTTTTTTAACTTAGTATTTTAAACTTTAGTAATTTAAACTCTGGCTGGGCTATAAGTCTAATTTTACACTTATATGCTATATTTTATTATTGTCTTATCATCTAAGGACAAATTTCCAAAGGTTTTCTTTTTAAGTATGCAGTTTAAAAAATTTAACTCATAATATCCTAAAGTACGATTTCAACTAAGGAATAAATAACACTTTTATGACTTAAGTATAATACCTGAAATTCAAATATTTCTTATTTGTAACATATTTTACTTATATTCACTATCAAAAAGGCCAACCTTGAATAACACTGAATTCCTGAAGAAGCAGATATTATAACCTTAATATCCAGTACTGTAAGCCTGAAAAACAGATCTCTTCCATTTTATTACATGTTAAATACAAAGTTCTAAGATTGAAAATATATATACATATATATGTATATAAAGAAAAAATGATTAAAAATCTAGGAATTGAAATACCACAACATACAAGGTAGAGTTAAATAAGCAAGTTACTTGCAAACAGCTAGGGTTACAGTTCTAAGAGAAATGCAGATTATTTGAAAAATCAGTATAAATTCATCTACCTTTATAATTCTTAATTTTATTCAAGCTTATTAGAAAAGCAGCAGAGCTTAATTATAATGCTAAAGCATTTAACTCTATATGATTGTAAAATACATTTATATGACTGTACTTAACTATCATAGTTATACATGCATGTAATCCTGATATATATACATAACCCCTATGATATATATATGTGGACTCGGCGTCTTACTTTTTTGTGTAGAACGACTTTAATTTACCAAACTTGGTATCAAGATTATGAAACTTATCCTCTTAGAGTGGTGTAGTTAGGGTGGGGCAAGAGGGGACATCTGTCCCCGGGTGCAGCATCCAGGGGGCACCAAACTGATGCTATGAAAATTTTTAATTAAATATTTTCCATTTTTCGTGCAGAGAAAAGGGAACAAATTTTTCATTTGTCCCCGGGTGCTCGAAACACTAGCTACACCACTGTCCTATTAAATATCTCTAATAACAGCTATTACTAATTTTGGATCCATTTTCAATCTATCTATATCAGGTACTTTTATTTTAACATTTTGTCCATTTTCGATTTTGGAAAGTTTTTAGTAGACACAGTATTTATCATCTTTGCCTGCTTCGGAAAGACTTCCTTAACTGTCTTTGAAATATTTTCACATTTTGAACTCTTTCGATAATCACAGCCATTGTGTCATATCTGATTCTTTTTTTTCAATTTAAACTTCAGTATCTGCTTCCATCGTTATGCATGATCCTTTTTCACATGCATTATTATTATCTTGCAATTCTAATTCAACTGTTGATTTGAGATTAATGCCTCCATCTTCTGTATTAACCATGCATTCAGTAGTAATACTTGCAATTTTTTTCTAAGTCCTCTTCAGTGGCCAGGTTACTAATCAAATTATGTGGCAAAACTGAGTTAGCTGGTCCTAGCTTCATAATACAACTTCACAGGACTTCATGGGATAGCTTCATAAGGTAAACATTTGATTTCCTTGTTATATGCTTTGTTTTTCATTGTTTGAAAACATTTGAATCCTTCAGAACAATTTCCTGTCCTATTTTTTTCCATCCACCTTGCCAACATGTTCTCAATGTCTTGGCTTGCCTGTTTGACAGAACTTTGCAATTGACTGTGTCTTGGTTTCCGACGAATATCACTCCACATTTCACATAAAGTGTTTATGATTTGGCTGCAAATTTCCTCCCATTGTCAGAATGGAGAATGTTTGGGGCTCCAGAAGCTATGAAAATATCCAGAAAGTGATATGCTACTTCAGCTCTTTCACTGTGTAAACATCGAAGTAGGATGAATCATGTAAGATGATTTTGATACACTAAAATGAATTTCATATCACGATCAGGATTGGACTTCATATCTATTAAGTCAACTTGGCATCAAGAATTCATTTTGTTATGCACAATTGGTTTAATTACAATCCCTTTTTTCACAGTGTTTTGTTTTTTCTGATATGGTTCACATAGTCTCAAATACGTGAAGATAGTATTTGCAATTCAGTTGCTTAATCATAGGTGTTCTTTCACCACGGCCAACTGAGATATGAGTGCTTGTGTATGATGTTGAAGACTTCATTAATTGTAACATAATATAGGATTTCTGCAGATAGTGGTGTTATAAGTGTGTCCTCTCTTCCAATATTTAGAACATCACAGCGTTTCAACCTTCAGTAATGAACTGTTTGTGTTTGTTTCTTTCACTTCATTTATTACTGTATTTCTCATTTGTTCAATAAAAGCTGTTATTAGGCTTATTTTTTACAGATTCAGACAAAATGCCATAAAATGTTTTCCTCATAATAATGCTCATTTCCCTTCAGCAAAATAAAAAACGTAAAATATGTTAAAATGGAAACAAACTTCTTCTATTCTAGTTCATAGCCGCTTACACTTGTTTGAGTTATCTCCAAGTTAGACCGCAAATGGTGCAAATATGGAGGGGCAGGAACAGAAAAGTGCCGTGATGGAATTTGTGCACGCAGGCTCATTCAAGATTGATTTAAATCAATTGTTTCAGGCTTTTACCAGAAGGCGTTGGTAACTCCTTGGTTTTACCACAAAGGCTTGGTATAAGGTCGAAGTGGAATCATACTTCAGGCTCTTACCAGGAGGCGTTGGTAACTCCTTGTTTTTACCACAAAGGCTTGGTAAAAGGCCGAAGTGGAATCATACTTTGGACTTTTACCAAGCTACTGTGGTATTTACCAGAGTTCAAGGTTTTACAGAAACATGTATATATTCTCACTCTGTACAGAAGTGCAAAAGATTTTTAAAAAAAATGTGTCTTTTTCATAATATTTATTAAATTATAAAATGAAGAAATATCATTAGTTACACACATACACAATAGTTAAAATTAATGTAAATTATTAGCAACCTTCCTTTTACTTACTTGCTATCCCCAACCTTCCCCTTTTTTTTCTTTATTACAGATTTAATAATCCCATTAAAATATTCTCACGCATTCATGAAAAGCAGTATTCAGCAGAATTACTAGATTTTATTTTAACACCAACGAAAGATTTTAATATTACCGAAAACAGCAGTATATGGGGATATATACCACTCTAATTAAAGAATCTGAACATTTAAAAATTTATGATTACATCGCTCGTATTTTGTTATATTTGTAACCCGGGAAAAAAAAAAATTCATCCAGATTCTATATTATTGAAATCTTAGTTCCTTGCATGCTTCATTATACAACGCATTTATAATCTATTTTATTTGGTTGTTAATGCAGTAATATCTAATCACGTCAAAAAATTTATCAATACGTAATGGATGTAGTTACTAAATAATTTTTTGCCATCGGTGTTTGTTTAGATCACGTTATTAAGAATTTTCTTGAGTTTAATCTTTCTCGAAATTCACATAAAAAGGTGAACAAAAGCCAATTATAGTAACGCACACAAAAAGCGAGGCCAACGTGATCGCACAAAAAGCATCTGACGTATCGTTGCCAAGAGTCACGTGAGACCCGCTTACTTCCGTAAACCATCTGCGTTAGTCGTTGCAAAATTGTAACGGACTAATTAGTCAAGGGGTAGAGTCCAGCTTTACAAGCTCTAGAGTTCGGATAATAAGTGTAATGTGTGGCATCCTAAGATGAGGAAGCTTAATTTATTGAGCACGTTAAAAATAATCTAAACCTAAACAAATGCATATATGTATTTTTCGCGTTTTGCAAAGGATAGCGGGAAGCCGACCGAACAAGAATACTCAAGCGCATTCCTGTAACAATAAAACCTCAAGCGTATTTATTAGATGTATCTATAATGATAATAAAGAATTAGCTCCATAATTATACTATTTATTATAATTTTTAATAAGTAACAAATTAGCATCAAATTGATTATTACTATTAGGTACCAAATTTCTTCTTTGAAATTTACAAATAGCTGGTTTATATCCTTTATATACGTCTTATGTACGTAAATATTCTTTTCTTTCTCAGTCCTGTTTTTCTTTTTAATTCATCAATTCTGCAATAACCTCTTTCTGGATTATATATGTTTCCTCTAGTATCCTTTTTTTCCTTTTTTTAATATCGTTTTGACTACTCTTCATCCCCCCCACATTTTATACAATTTCTTTTTCCCATTCTTATTTCAGTTCCATTTTTATTTTCGGCTGTTTTTGATAATAATTATTAGTTTCTGTTTTTGTTTTTTATAACTAACATTGAATCAATATTTTTTTATTTATATTAGGCTAGAATGTGAAGACAGCGGAGCTGAGTTTCCTAGCTGAATCCTTCATCTCCCATTTCCATTTTATTTTTGGCTTTAATCAACCTATTTATTATTTGCTTATTTTTCACCTAAAGGATAAAAACCATTTGATGGTTTTTCAGTTTTATCTAAACCATCTAAGATTTTTTGATATGCTAAATATAAGACATTTATATCATTATTCTTATAGTAATCTAAATCATGTTTTTCACAAAGTTTATCCATGCTGTTGATTCTTTTATCTCATCTTTTTAAAAGTTTTTCAAGATGAGTTCAGAGTCCACCCTATTGGTAACCAAGGGGTCTAGTTTGGACACCGGTCGAGATCGATGTCGGAAATCCAGTCGGGATTCTCTTTCCACTCGACAGCAAACGGGAGAGCGAGTCTGACCCTTTAAATTCCGTCGGCGGAAAATGAAGTGGAAATTCCGGGCGGAAATGGCGTTTATTGCATAGCAACCAGTCTGTCTCACCCATACATTGCCCGAGGCTTAGGGGAAGGAGGTAATTTATTGTCAAAAGTACTGTTTCGCACATACTTATCCACTTAGTATGGCGGTAGGGAGAAAGAAAAATGCCAACCAATTCGAGTAAATGGGAGAATTTTCTCGAAACATTCTGCAGCTGTTAAGCAGTAAACTTGATAGCCCATTTATTAAAGAGCACAGAAAAAAAGAAATGTGAAGAGTTGATGGCTATTTTAAACGCAGAAAGAAACGGGCTTTCCAAAACTGCAGATATACGCAGAAACGTAAGCATAATTTTACGTATGATCTTTGGCAAAATGGAAATATTTTCAAAGGTTACATATTTGTAAACTATTTGTTAACAGGAATTTTCTGGTAAAAACCTTTTTGTCTTAAAAGGTTATGCAACAATGCCATAAATCAAATCATTGAAATATAGCATCCCATACGCGTGTTTAATATTTCTATTGAATTTGAATAAAAAAATTTGAAAATTTTTAGCAATTGATGATTATATCAATAATTAAATTTATTCATGAATTATACCTATTACATAACTATAGATATACCATGTATCGCAGACATCATTAAACTTTGGAATGATACACTAAAAAACGATTTACTAGTGAGTAAAAACATAACAATTTTTTAACAGAAGTAATCAAAAGGGGAAAAAATATATACCTATATTTTCATACAAATACACACACACACATATACATAAAATGGAAAAAATACATAACAACTGCACATTAAGCGAATGTAGGATTTTATGTTTAGGTAAATAAACCTTGGCATTCTTCCAGATCAGTAGATTCAATTATGGATACGTGGGTACCATCTACAGCAGCAAATCCAAACTTTCGGATGAATCCTAATTTAATTTGTTTAGCGGCCGAGCGGTAAAATCGCTGAATACTGGTAGTTTGACCCGAGGTTCGAATCCTGCGAACGAGCCGGCTGCATGAGTGGCATTATCAATATATCTGTCATTGCCGACATATCTCGGGTAACTCCCAGAAGCACAAAGTTTAAAGTTCACAAAAACCTGTTTTAAACAAATAAATTACTATATATAAAACTGTATTATAAATATATTAACATATGGAGTGAGATAAATTGCAGTACGTATTCTTACTTATACCCTTTTTAATTCCATCACACCGGCGACAAAGCGGTAAAATAGCTGAGCACTGGTAGCTTGGTCGGAGGTTCGAATCCCGTGAACGGACTGGTTGCACGGACGTTTTCGTGGTTTTCCTTGTGTGTAACGTATATACAAGCTAGTTTCCCTTAGAATGTCCTCCACGACGGCAACCCTCAACTTAGGCAGATAGCCCTCGAGTCTTTGCCGCAATCACATAAAACCAAAAACAAACACTTTTAATCTGAATAAAAAATACACAAAACTGATGTAATATCTAAAAGTAGACCACATAAAGAATCCGGTACCTAATTATAAATCGTACGTTAAATTGTTTATAAGAATTTAATTTAACTGAAAATTATGCAGAAATTGAATTAAACAGAAGATTCTAAAAACTACTGAAAACTGACAATCATAAAACTTCTTAAATTAATTTTTTAACTCAAAGAAATTTCACATGAATGTTGAATTTAGAATGTGCAGAATTTTAATATATGCTGCATATTCTTTAATGCGTTTCTTAACGTATTACATTTTTATGCAATAGAAATTAAAATAAATGTAGAGGGGAATACAATATAATTTAAAACATAAAATTTATAAATTACGTATCAAAACATGAAATTAAGTACATTAATACAGACATTAGTTTAAAAATTAGAATTTAAAATTCAAAGTATGCATTCATAACTAAGTATATTATTAAATATCCATTACGCACACTTCCAAAAACTATCTGTTACCCCCGCCGTCTGCAGTTTAGCACTAAAACGACAGTTAGAAAGTTAAACGGCAGCTACTCAGCTGACGGAAAAATTTCCGACACGTTGATTTCTGTAATGATCGAGATAGATCGAGACGATAACACGCGACTCGCTCTTTGTCGAGTAGATCGCAAAAAACGACCCGTTCTTCCATCTCGACGGTGTCCTGGCTAGGACCTCAAGCATATGTTCCTCAAAAGGTAAATGGTTAATGAAGAAATTAAGTAACCTGATCTTTTAATTAAAATTATTCATATTATTACATTTTTTACATGTAAATTTCAAACCACCTTTTCATTGCGTGGTTCAAAAAGGGCAGTTTTATGCTTACAAACCATTTATTAGAATGAAAATCCTTCGGCTGTAGAATGAATTCAGTAATTATTCCCTCCTTTACACACTTTTGTAATGTAAAATGTTTTAAGTCTTTCTCAGAGTCTTTTCCTTCAATCAAAACCTCTTGTTCCGTTACATTGTTAACTTTTAAAGAGCTTAGTAAGGATTTGTAAAATTTATATGTATATTTAAATCCTTCTTTTGGTTCTGAAACTTTTACAGCTATATCAAATAATTCTATAAAACCAACAATAATGATGCAAGTGTAAATATGACAAATGCTGATAAATTACTCATCTCACCAGGAACTTCCATATCGAAAGAGATGAGACGACACTACTATAAAACTTCCCACTCTTCCTATTAACATGTAATCTGTTCCTGAGTTTTTCTCGCATTCTGGAGAGCAAGCATCTTTCGGCTAGCTTAAGCTTCTATTTATATCGGCTAAAAATTCCTTCTATATTTCATTTTCGGATTCGGAAAATCTAACATTAAAAAAACTCTTTATTTTGAAAAATTTTACCATCTTTTCTTTTTTTTTTTTTTTAAATTCGTTTTTTGTTATATCAACTAATTTTCTTACAGTTCTATGCATTTCATAAAAATTAGTTTTAAATACTATAAAATATTTACTATTTAGTCTTATGTATCCAGGAACACATTAATAAACTTTTGTTATATAAATAATCGATGCATTTTTTTGTCTACCTCTAATATGCATATCTACCGTAATTTTATCAAAAATATAGACTTTTAAATGCTGGATCAAGATCATCAACAGTAATAAATTCACTTAAATCTGAAGTAAATAGTATTTCTTTCTCATATTTTTCCTACCAATTTCACCTCTTTCTTTCCCTTTTTGTTTAAATTCATAGATTTAATAATTTTGAAGTATTTTCTTTTCCAATATCTTCAAAGAGGGTGTATTTTTAGTTTAGAATATTTAGAATCAGATCAGGATCATTAGTTTAGATATATCTACAGGCCTTGGAACACAATGGGTTTATTATTATAATGATCTTAAATATAAATGTACAGATTATTTTCATAATTTTAGTGAATATGAACTAGGCAAAATTAAATTAAAAAAAGTGTGTTCTTAATAATGATACGGAGTTTCTTAACTCGTCTAGTAAAAATACACACATAGCTTAAATGATGCTTTTTTACAACATTTTACTCCTATAAAATATGGTTTATACTGTGTAGCAGACAAAACGATAACCCTCCCCTTTGGACGTAATTTAAAATCTGAAACCTTTCAGATTTTTTTTGGTTCAGTGCATACACATTTACAATTGTAAATATAAAAACATAGAATTATTTTACAGAAATGCTGCATATTATTTTGCCAAAGTACAGTGGTGTTAGACTCAAATTGCTTTACTAGCCCTAAGACTCCTGGAAAAAAAACTATCAAATTTCGTAATTTTTGGGTGCAAAATAAATCAGCTTGCTGTAAGCCTCGCTGGAAGAGAAGCCTTATGTGATTTCCTTGCGTTTAATGAGCGAATTCAACTACAACGTTCTAGCAATTTTCAAAATTCGGCTGTTAAGAGGCGTTCCTACTATCGCCTGGTAAATCGATCCAGTTGTTACGCAAGCTCTAACAACTGATGATGTCAAATTTGCAATCGAAATCCCGCTAGCGTTCATACCAAGAGTGGCTATGCGATAAGCTACTGCAATTATCCAATGAGATTGCGTTTCGATGTAAACAAAAATCATCCTTCCCGATGATTTCTCTGAGCTCTGGGAAGCTTACGTTTTCCTATTGTGTGTTTTTGTTTTAAAAAATAAAGCGAAACAAAACTGCAACGATTGGCAAATTTTTCGATGAAAGAGGTGAGAGTTTTAATAACTTCTCTGCAAAGTTACAAAGAATTAGTAAACGGTAAAGTGGTAAAATCATATGCCCAATGAACAGAAAGAAGCATGGGAAGAGACTGAATTATGTAGCTTTGGCTATTAAACGGACGAAACTTCAAGTCAGCAACAATGGAGAGACTTGAACTCTGAAGAAGAGGAAGGCTGATAAAATTGAAAATAATCATTTTTATACAGGAGGAGGATACCTGTGCGGAAGCTATTACCCCAATAAATTTTGATATCAGTGGGCAATATGAGATCAGTGTAGGTATCCTAAAATTACCCAAAAATATTCTATGACGTGCTTTATTTTTCTGCAAGATATCTGTATTTTTGTTACTATAATAAGATTTAATGCAGATTGCCAACTGATGAAAAATTTGTTTTGTGAATAGTTTGTCAAAAATTTAAAATGTGTAGCTATTTGTGAATAAAACAAAGCATTAAAACAGAGGGAAATTATAACAAAATTAAAATCGACTCATCTTACGAGGAGAATTGTTACAGAATGATCAGTACTCACCAAATAGCCTATTCGGTGAGTAATGTGGTAATAAATACGCGCTATAAATACAGGCCTGATTGCTGCAGAATTACAAATTCATTCCAGTTTTCATCTGTTGTATTGAAATTACTTAATGAAAACCATGAAAGGATACACCATTTAAGAATTTTAATTAAAACACTTTTTACGGTTTCAATAAATTAAAATGAAATTATACACTTATATTTACATTTATTTTTTGATGCAAAAACAAAACTTGGCGAGAAGTCGTGATTTGTAGTGATATTGCTTTAAACGTTTATAGCTTTTATTTTTAAATGTACCTTTTGTTGCAGTTTCCTTTAATCTAATCTGTACAACTTTATTTCCTTCATACTGTAGAAAATTCTGAGCAAAATTTTCTGAATCAACAATTACGTACAAAATATATTTTATTCTTCAGAATTTTAATAATTGAATTTTCTCAGGAAATTAGAAAATTCCTTCCTCGTTTAGCCCAATAGCGGCCGAGCGTAAAAATCTTTGAACACTGGTCGTTCGCGTCTCGCGAACGCTCTAGCTGCATGTGTGTTTTCGTGGTTTTCCGAATGTATAACTTGCATATGGGCATGTATCCGTTAGGAATTCCTCTACGGAAACGTCCCATCTTTAGATAGATAGGTCTTGAGTTTTTGCCATACTCTTAAAAAGAAAACGCTCCTTTTTATATATAATAATATAATTTTTCCTTCTTTCAGAGTACAACATGAAGTTTTAATGCTCATTTTTTCAATGGTATGTTTAACACTTTCGCGCTGACTGTCATGTATACGTGCCAGCAAGGAACGTACTCATTTCGCGGCTCATACGCTGTCCTGCCAAAGCGTTTTCTCTTTCACCCCGGCCGTCACACATTTGTGCCAGTATCCTGGAAGGTTTTGAAAACTATAACTTTTGTCACAAGATGGAATTGTTTGTTCATGTAGTTTCAGATACATGTAGATTTGATCTCCTACTCAAAACGAGAATAGCGTGACTCACATACACAGGGTTTCTGATTATATAAACATAAGGGGAAAGGAATGTTTCCGAATCGCATGCTTTATGACTGCTCTTTAAGCTATCTATGTTAAAAATAGCATTTAGATACTTTTTCCCACTCCAGAGTTAGTTATGCTAATGCTGCTAATCCCACTAGCATCGAAAATCAACCTAGACAGAAGTCTACCAAGACTTAACTCTGATTATTAATCTCCTCCGTACAGGTTTTCAGCCGATGCATTTAATCTGAGCGATCTTTTTTCTGAATTTGTGATTGTACGTATACAAATAAGGGACGTCTTGGATCATCCCTAAAATTTTTAAGTTTTTCTCTGAGCACTATGTTAAAATAAAAATGCTGCTGATAACTTTGAAAATTTTCTGCTGTTGTGTAATTCATTTGTAAAAATAAATAACTAGTTTCCTCATTCTTACGCGTTAATACCAGCCTTAATCATTTTACACTTTCCCTCTTATAACTTTGCAAAGATTCCACTTTCATTCCCCTTCGAACGTTATGCTGTTTCCAGCAGCATTGTGCGCGGTCAGAGCTTGGGTGGGTGACTACCTGACAATCCTCACGACCCCTCGTATTCTTTTCCAACCAATAGCTAATAGGCTGCACATTATTCATTTACTAAAGTTCCTACATGGGACTGAATTGACATTCGACTGTTGGTCACTAAAAAAGACGGTTGGTTCAAACAAGGAGCATTTCTCTCTCCCGTGGTAAAATTGTTATCTTTCGTTTTATGGAAGAAGGAAGAGATCAAGTGGTGTCGCCTGTGGTAAGTCGACTGTTTTATCACAATTTTCTGTATAAACATTTCGTGCTACATAAATATTCGTATTTAAACGAGCTTATGATTATTTACAAATGCTTTTTTTACTTCTCACATCTTCTTTAACGAAGTGAGCAATTTCTGTTCATTTGATTAGCCAAGTTTCTAATTTCCACTAGCCTTATTTTGGGTCATCGACATATTTTGCCCAACATACTGAGCTATCTCGTAATTCGAATGGGAAATTCGAAGCATTTAAATCTCCTGTCTAATATTAAGGTTTCCCGGGCTTTGTTTATAGCTTTATAACGTTGAATATTTATATGGGAAATTAAGAGTTAAAAAGGGGAAATATTTCGTTCTAGAAATTATTAGACTTTAATTTTCAAAGTATTTTTATTAACTTGTTTCAATGCCTTTTTACATTACGTTAAGAGTGGGTTTTATAAAAATTACAAAATCCAGCTTTTTCTATGGCCACTGTAGCTATAGTAAAGAAAATAAATTTCCTCGGATATGAAGTTCAAGTTAGTTGCTATAGATAAATTTTATTAATTATTTGCATATAAATAATTTTGCCGTATATATTGATCATGCCAGTTTAGTTTGGCTTCAGAATATGCAACGTCCTATTGGTAGATTATTGCGATGGCTTTTAAAATTATCTATCAATGATTTTGACATAAAATGTAAAAAGGTTTCTACTAATTTTGAAACTGTTATGTTAACCAGGAATCCTACTTGTCAACATTCCTGTGTACAAACTTAATTATTATTTTAAAAGAAACTGAAGATCATCAAAGTGTGGATAAGTTTTGTAACCTTCTTTGTTTTGACTTGGATAGGAGTACTATTTTGAATATTTAACATAAAATATTCGATAATCTCAAATGGAAAAGTATATTAGAAAAATATATTGGTATCAAAAGGAAATGTAGTGATTTTAAGCCCATATTAAAATATAATAATTTGAAATATGTTAAGAATTACTATATTCGACATCAAAGTATAGCGTAAGCTTAGATCGAAGTATAGATTTAGCCGGTGGGATTACTTCCAGTAAAAGTAAAAATGTTAAAATTCCCTAACGTTAAAATATACTTTTAATTTCTAAATGTAGTGCATAATTCTGTTGTTTTAAGAACAAAAATTAATAATACACATAATTTTTAACACTTCAAAAAGTAAAAAGGATAGTTTTAAAAAAATGCATTTTTATTCATAAAGTTGTAATTTGACCACGTATATAGCCAACACCTTTGAGTAAGTTCCCTTATAATAAGTTACGACTTATTGTAAGACTTGTGAAGATAACAAGAAAAATGGCTTGCTTAGGAATTAAGTTGTGGCAAAATTCATTTTGAGGCCAGTTACGAAAATTATGATACGAATCATAAATCAAGTACGAATTAATTTTAAATGAAAGTCATAAATTACGATATAAATATTGCTGAATGACCCAACTGCAAACTAATAATTTTTATGTATTTTATATATCACTCGAAACTAAATTTAGGTATCAATGAAAGCATAAAAGAAAACGTTAATAGATTACTTGCAACGCACATAAACAAATGCTAAAAAGCTGTAAAATAAACCATGATTGAACATCGATGAGTACAGGAAGCATGACAAAGTAAATGAAAAGAGAAAATAAACCATTTAATAAATATTTACAGGTGCAGGACTCTCATTTTTATATAAATTATCAATAATAATACTTATAATTATACTTTATTCAATTATGTGTTATTTTTAATTTAATACTCTTCGCTGTTGCTTTGATAAGTAAAGAGTAAACACAACGATACATTTCGTTTACATATACCGATTTGCTACTACAGATAATCCCTTAGCAAGGGAAAAGTATCACAGCTGTCTCCCTAGAGGAAGTACGTCATCGAATGACAACCATTGCGTGCCATACCACAATAAGCTCTTTCTCCCTTTTTGGCGTCAAGGCTGTTCTCCGAACAATATCCCATAAGATTACTATTAACCTAGAAAGTTTTTTAGAATGTTTCAGTTCTTGCTGTTGAGTTTGAAAGTCCTGTTGCGACCTAAAAATTTCAATTACAGTTACATTTTAAAAATTTGGAAAGAAAATATTTTAATTTCAAAATATTAATAGTAAATTAAAAAATATCCTTACGGAATTCTTAAGGATGCATATACAGTAAACTCTCGCTACAACGATACCCGATACAACAATAACTCCCTCTACTACAATAATGTTTTGTGGTCCCGGTGATTTTGCATATAAACTAATGTTAATCTCCCCTCAATATTGCTATATTCTCTAGAACAATAAACCTCTGTAAAACTATTTTTTCAATCTAAATTTCATTATTATTTTCTCCCTTTATAATAATATTTTGATTTTCAAATGCTTTTTTTTTCGTTTTCTTTTGTTATTTTTTCCGTCTATTAAGACTCATTGTGGATATTCAACTTATCCCTGAATAAATAGCTATTGTTCAGATTTCAAAACAGATGAAGACCACCCTTTTGGGAAAGGGAGTGGGTGAGGGGGGTGAAGTGTAAATGTATGCCTAGTCTCATTTCCCGGTAAGCTTTGGAATTCTGATAAGGTTTAAGGACATCTGAACCTGTCTGGTCACCTTGTCACAGAACAAGTGCCCTTTGTTAGAGGAACAAGGGGAGATGGAGGCGGGGTGTTCTTAAGTGAGTTCAAAGGTTGTTTTATAGTCTTTAATGATTTTGAGTTCTACGCAAAACATTTGGTTTAAACTTTTCTTTCTTTCACGCGATATTGTTCCCTAAGATGGCAGGGCGAAAGCAACTATCTTTTCGAGATAAACTGAACGTTATCAATGATATTGATGCGGGAATGAAGCAGATTGATGCGGCTAAGAAACATGGATTATCGCAATCTACAGTTGCAATGTTCCTAAAGAAGAGAAAGCAAATCGAAGATGCTGTAACTTCAAATGAAATTAACCCAGAGCGAAAACGACTGAAAGTTGCGACAAATGAAAACACTGATGCTGCTGTTTTAAAGTGGTTTCAAGAGATGAGAGCAACAAATGTCCCAATAAATGGACCTTTATTATGTGCAAAAGCACGGAAATTTGCAGCAATGCTAGGGAATGAAACTTTCAAAGCTAGCAATGGTTGGTTAATGCGTTTTTGAGATCGTCATGGAATAACTTTCCAAGAAGTTCACAGAGAGAAAAAGTCAGCCCCGATAAACGACGCAAATGAATGGCGGCAAAACAAGATGAAAGAAATCTTAGAAAAGTATGCTCCAGAAGACATTTATAATGCAGATGAAGCTGAGCTGTTTTTCCAACTCCTACCCGATCGAACATTGGCATTCAAGGGTGAAAAGTGTTATGGAGGGAAGAAATCAAAGCAGAGACTGACTGTTCTTCTGTGTATAAATAGCACAGGCACGCATAGAATACAACCTCTCGTCATTGGTAAATCATTGAAACCAAGGTGCTTTAAGAACGTGAAAAGTCTTCCCATGGAGAATAAAGCAAATAAGAAGGCTTGGATGACGTCTAAATTTTTTTCCGAATGGTTACAGAAGTTAGACAATGAAATGAAGAAGAGAAAGAAAAAAATCGTTTTGTTGATAGATAACTGCGGTGCTCACACGTTATTTCCAAAGCTACAAAATATCGAAATCGCTTTTTTCCCTGCCAATTGCACTTCAATTTTACAGCCTCTGGATATGGGCATAATTAAGTGCTTCAAAGGATATTACAGAAAACGGTTGGTCGACTCCATACTTGTAAACTTTGAAAATAAAGTAGAAGAAACTATATATATATAAATCAATTTTAATCGACAGTTTCATCCAGTTATATTTGATTATTCTTGTCAAGTAATCCAAAATAAAGAAATAAATAAGAACACTGAAAGAAACTAATAAATTGATAGAAATATAAAAGCTTAACCTACAGATAATTTTAACATATGTAGCGGCTATGATTCGAAAAGCGCGCCATTTTCTCAATTTTATTTCTTTCTATATTTATCAGACCGTGAGAAGAATCACGTGAAATGATGTAATAAAATTATTACTTTCAGTATATCACAAAAGTTTCTGCTAACAAAAAAGTAAAATATATATATATATATATACTCAATTAGTTGCATTTGCTAAGCGTTAAATAGCGGTAAATTTACCTTATCGAGATATGTTCTTGATCCATCTTTCTTTCCGAATTGATGGAAATTCATGGAAAGACACATTTTTAGATTTCTTGTGGTCTGAACTACAGTATGGCATGCAGCAATATACCATCTTGTATTATTATTATTAGCAAACAGCAAATACTTTATAAATATTATAAATAAAATACACTTTTTGTTATTAATGAGCTAGCTACAAATAGCAAATGTATAACCAAAGTGCAGCGGTTAACGAGCGCCACCTAGTGATGAATTCCGCGAATCCTTCTGAAATCTGGGACCCGGAATTTCTTCCAGTCTGGCAGGCCTTGAGTTTAGTCGGCCATGGTTCTACGCGAAACATTTGGTTTAAACTTTTCTTTCTTTCACGCGATATTGTTCCCTAAGATGGCAGGGCGAAAGCAACTATCTTTTCGAGATAAACTGAACGTTATCAATGATATTGATGAGGGAATGAAGCAGATTGATGCGGCTAAGAAACATGGATTATCTCAATCTACAGTTGCAACGTTCCTAAAGAAGAGAAAGCAAATCGAAGATGCTGTAACTTCAAATGAAATTAACCCAGAGCGAAAACGACTGAAAGTTGCGACAAATGAAAACAATGATGCTGCTGTTTTAAAATGGTTTCAAGAGATGAGAGCAACAAATGTCCCAATAAATGGACCTTTATTATGTGCAAAAGCACGGAAATTTGCAGCAATGCTAGGGAACGAAACTTTCAAAGCTAGCAATGGGTGATTAATGCGTTTTCGAGATCGTCATGGAATAACTTTCCAAGAAGTTCATGGAGAGAAAAAGTCAGCCCCGATAAACGACGCAAATGAATGGCGGCAAAACAAGATGAAAGAAATCTTAGAAAAGTATGCTCCAGAAGA
This sequence comes from Stegodyphus mimosarum, assembly GCA_000611955.2. Lineage (NCBI taxonomy): Eukaryota > Metazoa > Arthropoda > Arachnida > Araneae > Eresidae > Stegodyphus > Stegodyphus mimosarum. Next base: position 238,659 of record KK114800.1, read on the forward strand.
CATTTATAATGTAGATGAAACTGGGCTGTTTTTCCAACTCATACCCGATCGAACATTGGCATTCAAGGGTGAAAAGTGTTATGGAGGGAAGAAATCAAAGCAGAGACTGACTGTTCTTCTGTGTACAAATAGCACAGGAGCGCATAGAATACAACCTCTCCTCATTGGTAAATCATTGAAGCCAAGGTGCTTTAAGAACGTGAAAAGTCTTCCCGTGGAGTATAAAGCAAATAAGAAGGCTTGGATGACGTCTAAATGTTTTTCCGAATGGTTACAGAAGTTAGACAATGAAATGAAGAAGAGAAAGAAAAAAATCGTTTTGTTGATAGATAACTGCGGTGCTCACACGTCATTTCCAAAGCTACAAAATATCGAAATCGCTTTTTTCCCTGCCAATTGCACTTCAATTTTACAGCCTCTTGATATGGGCATAATTAAGTGCTTCAAAGGATATTACAGAAAACGGTTGGTGGACTCCATACTTGTAAACTTTGAAAATAAAGTAGAAGACCCTTTCAAAGCTGTAAATGTCAAGGAAGCGTGTGACAATATTGCTGGAAGTTGATGGGAAGTAACAGAAAAAACCATTCGGAATTGCTGGAAAAAGGCCGGTCTTTGTGTTATGGAAGATAAGAAATCTGATAATGATGAAAATTCCATAGACAATGATCTCTCAAATGATCAAGAATGTGTTTTGCACATCAAAAAATCCGTATCTCAACTTGAGGAAACAAGCGGTAAAAAGTTTGAATTAGTGTAGAAGACTATTTAACAGCAGATGATGATCTTATGGTTTACGCAGGAGTTACTGATGAAGATATTCTCTCTGAAATTACTGATGAGATAGGAAACAATGATGAAGATGATGATGATATTGATGATGATGCTCAGTCCTTATCATCGTAGTCCTTAACGCCACCACATGAAGCTTTTCAACCTATATTTTCTCTAAGGCCACTGTTTACAAACCTTGAACATTCAAATGAACTACACTTTATTGCACTAGACTCAATGCATACAGTATTGGTGAACTTAACAGTTAAAAAAATGAATAAACAAACAAAAATATTGGATTATTTTCAATAAAAAGTGTTTTCAGGTATGTGAATATTTCTGTGCTTATTTTCTGAATTTATCTTATTTATTTATTTTTTTAGTATTTAAACCACTATTATTAGTATTTTACAAATTAATTTCTTCTAAATATAGTCTTAAAAGTAGTATGTTATGCACCTTAAACTAATAATAATAATAAAAAAAACTCTTATTAAATGCTCAAAATATGTAGGCCCTCGATATAACAATATGCTTTCTCTACAACAATATATTTATTTGGTCCCTAAAATATTGTTGTAAGGAGGTTTCACTGTATACATATATATAACATTTTCTTAATTTTCTTCAAAATTTCGAAAGCAACTTGAAATTAATTACAAAACATCATTTTTAATTTTTAACAAAATCTTTGCGATTAGCTTAAAAGGTTACTACCCAGGAAGTCAAGATATATAGTACATAATCCTGCATTTCAAAATAATTTCTTAAGAAAATAATTCGAAATTTTGAAAATTTGTTATTGCATATCTTCATCGTAACTTTATACCCCATGGAAATTCTTGTGCTTATTTAAACACGGGATGTTGCAATTCTTTTTTGTGTACATGAATTGATTTTACTGGATCTCCTGCGCAGGAGGTTTGCAAAAATATTGCACTCAAGTAGGAAAATATTCTATTTTGGCAGTGTGAGATATCGCATTGATGAAAGCATTATCCGAATTATCAAGTTATATTAAAGGTTTGGTGCATAACTGTGCGGTAAAACATATTCATGAAATAACCACGTGTTCTGAAATACGTCATACAGACCAAGTGGGTTGGAGTAAGTTATTGTTACTATTAGCAGCCGAATACATGTAATTTTTTCATAAACAATTTATATATCACTGGCAGTATCATTGGAATGTAAAGAATGAAAATGTAACATATTGCATCTGTTAATATAAAACAAAAATTTGGTATTTAAAAACCAAACTACTAAATTCGAACTCCGAATTTTTTTCTATTCAGATTTGGTATTTAAAACTCATGTATATAGTATATATACAATGAATATACAATAATGATTGAGGTTTGATGGTATATGATAAACCGGAAGTAGTACTTTACTTAGAACTCAGCTAAAGGGAAGGGCCAGTTCATTCCCTTCCGTAACTCCTCGCTGACACGATGCTCGTAGGGGAAGTTAACAGGAAGTACTCTGACGTCACTCCGTTGCATCTGCTCTGACTTTGCCTGTGTAAGTTCCATTCTGCATTCCAGCAATGTGGACATCCCAAATTAATTTTAATCACATTTATAGTTTTCTAGTAAACCAGTGTTAAAGTCAAACTGGCGGCCCTCGAAATAATTTTATGCCGCCTCCGAATATATTTCTTGTAAACTAATTAGCATTATTATAACAAAAATTTGATGAAAACATTTAAGATTTTAAAGGCTTCAGAATTCAATTTTTATCGCTTCTTTTCCCGACGCGCCTGACATAAATTTAAATTTAAAACACAACCGAAAAAGAAAAACTTTACATAAAGCTTGGTAAGGCGAATGTACAAATAAAAATAAGAGGCCAAATAGGCCATTAGTAAAAAAATACATAATTTTAAGGGAGATCCCAATGAGCTAGAAGAATTACACTTAGTAATTGTAAAGTAATAAAGCTAAAATTAAAAATAAAACACAAGTGTCTTGCTAAGACCAATTGCATTTTATAGTGAAACAAAATGAACGTACAAGTATCCTTCGCAGCTGTTGTTTCGAAATAAAAAGGGTAAAAAGGCTGAAAGAGGTTGCCAGAATTAGCATTCTAAAAAAGGGAGCAACAAAAAAAAAAGCAGTTAAAAGATTCCCAATTAGGTGCAACTTGGTAGAATCGGGAAGTAAACGTCATGATGCTAAGCCAAAGGTGCGCAACGACCTGTGTGGAAATCTGGACAGAAGGGACGGAGAAAATAAAGGGAGTTTCTTTGAAGGTCGAAGTTGGACGCTTTTTTAACAAAATGGCGTCTAGTTCAGTCCTGAGTCACGTAAATAGTTTTTTGAATGTGAAGAACAAAATGGCTAAACTTAGCAATTGTAAAATCTGCCCTGAAAGCAGTGAAAATTGGAAAAAAAGAATGATTTGTTAGAAAAAGTCCTAACTCTTCTTGCTAGAGGGCTTACAAGCGATCAGAAATAAAAAAGGACCTTAAAACTAGCAAAAGGACAGATTACATATATATATATATATATATATATTTTTTTTCGAAATTTTCAAAGCAACATCGGATTAATTATAAAACATAATGCTTGCGATTAGCTTAAAGAGTCAAAGATATAGTTCATAATCCTGCATTTCGAAATAATTTTAAAAAAAAATTAATTTTGTTTCTTGACTAGATCAAAAAATGAAAGAATGCGCCTTCACTCCTTGCACGAGCATGTCTCCTGAAAAAGGAAAAAAAAATTAAATCATGCTCTTAAAAGTTTATAAAAATTATTCTAATAGATGATTTAAGCATTTGCTATATATGACTTTTAATTACATTTCTTTATAATAACTAATCTTAACTAATTAAGAATAGCTTAAATTATTTAAGAAATTGAATTACAGTGAACCGTCTCATTGCGACTAGCTGCCTCAATCACTTCTTAAAATTAACCTGTATTTCGCACAGAATAACTAAGCATAACTTAGCAGACATTATTCTAAAATGCTCACTTTTATTGAAGATTAAACCTTAGCCTGTCAAGTTATTTTCTGCAAATACCTTTAAAACTGTCGCTAACGTTTGACCCAACTCCCCCAATATGTCGCGAAAATAACACTGAACTTTCGAAAAATGCTAGCAACTTCTTCTGTTAGTTGTCTTCCCTCCCAGAATTTTGGATCAAAGATTCCGCGTAATTGAGATAGATTGCTCCATAAACATTAGTAGCTGCGAGCTGTCAAGGACGTTGCAAAGGAATAGCTTTTCTCTGACTGACCGTGGGAGTGCGGTAGGGAAAATGGCCAGCAAGTGTTCAACATTTCATGAATAGATTTCAGAACTACAGATATCTCATTTTCAAACATATTCCTATTAAAATCTTAAATGCAGTAGAATATTTATTAGCTAAACTATTGTATATGCAATAAATCTGAAATAACAAACTTCGGTTTTTAGCTTTATTCTGGATTGAGAATTCCCACTTAGATTTGAATTCCCTTAATATTTTTTTAATATAAAGAACTGAAAACTCTAAATCTCCTAATTTCATTTGAAATTCACACAGTTGTTAGCCCAAAGGAGCAATTTGCCCAAAAGGGCTATTAGTTTTGTTTTGGCATTTTGCGTTGGTTCACTATAAAAAATTTTAGTATAACTAAATAATAAAAACTATACAAAAAATTTCACTATAAAAATTTTTAGTATAACTGACTTTTATAGTATATTTCAAAAAAAAAAAAAAAAAAAAAAAAAAAAAAAAAAAAAGAAACTACTATGAAAGTCTGAATCGCTTTTCAAATCTCTTGAGACCAAATATGAGTCCTGCGTTATATTTAGAAAAACTAAATATTGAAGAATCTGTATGAATGTATGTTTCTCGCATTGTGAAGAAAACAACGGTACTTGAGACATCAAATTTTTAATAACGTAGTCCTTCACTCGAATATGGGCATCAGGAAGCCCAAATTTGGAATTTGTTTTATTATCTATTTGATATTTTGTAACACTTTTTTGATTAACAAACTCAACGATTTCAAAGCAAACAACGGCAAAGCTGTACGAAAAAAAAATTATCTCCAGCGCGCGAGACTGTGTATCGGAAATTCTAAAGATATACTCTTTTTAAATATTTCTGATATTGCTGTTGAATTGAGTTTTATGGTTTAAGAACATGATATTTTATAAATAAAGGTAACATATAACACGTTAAGAAAACTCAGCCTTGGGCGTAATACAAAATCTGAAAGCCTACAGATTTATTATTATTATTATTATTATTATTTTGCTTCTCTAAAAAGTTCTTAAACTTGTTATTGATTGCTCATTACAATAGTACAGATTCGCATAGGTTTTCTTTTCAGTTTTTAGAACAATAATTTCACATATCTTTTAATTTCATTTTACAACATCATTTACTACACGTTTCGTCTGCTGTATCTTTCAGCTTTCGTCATGTCATGGCCTTAGCAAAAAATTACATTCTAAACCTGGGAAATGAATTCTCGGCTTCCTTTCTTAGGCAAAATGTTAAACAAATCATCAAAGGAATAACTAATATCCAATATGAAAAAAAAAATTGTAAGCTTTCAGCAAAAAAAATTAAATAATTCTTAAATGCTTAACACTCAAAGAAAAATAAAAGACGTTTCGGCGTGAGACGTTTATAAATTCTTGCCGCCAGTAAATTAGTTCTATTGTAATATTTAAATTAATTATAGCAGAAGTAATAAATGTGTATACTTCTTTCATTCATCTACGTCTTTCCCAACCACTGAAATTAAAATTCTTCCTTTTAATAAAATAATCGTTTTAAGGGAATTTCTTGATGATTAAAGTCTACAAAATTGTTAATTATATCCCTAAAGCTCTCCAAAATATCATGCCCATTATTCATAAAACTGATTTCATTTAAATGTGGTTCAGCAATGCGATACTTATTAGACTTAATTCGTAAAACAAATATTTTCCAATTTTAGAACGGCCACAAGCATTGAGACAATCTTCTCATAGTAATTTATTTGCATAATGCTATGAAAAAAGTATATTCGCTGTTAAAAATCCATAATTTGAACATTTCTCTCATGCAGTATTTTAAATAGAATGAGAGTAAAAATATTTATCGTCTAGCTGAATGCGTGCTTGAACTAAAAAATTTAGTTCTGAAGTATTAATATTGTCCTCTATAATATTAGTCATTTTTTTTGTATAAATTTAGAGCAGATTATGATTGTATTAAATATACCACATGCGTATATTTCACGTTGATGAAGGGAATAATTTACTACAGTTCAAACTAATTAAGAACAACAGCAGACAAGGAGGAAAAGAAGAGTGCACGAGATTTGTCTTATTTCTTACTACGGATCTACACGAGCGACGAAGGGAATAATTATTAAAAATTAAACATTCACAATTGTGGCCCAGGAAGTGAATACTATACACCTCATATCGCTAACAAGACTTGAAAAAATAAACGAAAAAACAAAGTATTTAAAGTTTGAAAACATCAGATTGTTGGACGATGTTTCAAATGAATGTTTACAACTCAAATTAAAAAAAGAATACTAATAAAATTCAAGCTTTCACTTCCTTCTTTTTTTAAATAATACGGCAGCCTACTCTTGCCAATTCATAAAATTAAATATATTCTGTTTACTCATAAAACCAAATAAAATTAAAACTAATATAAAAAAGTATTCCAATTTTGTGAAATCCAGCGATTGTTTCTGTACTTCTTTACGGTAAAACTGTTATAAGGAGAAAAACATCAAATTAGTTATAAAGTCTACTACAGTTTAATCAAAATTTAAAAAAAAGGAGCAGATATGATCGCTTTTCAATCTATATACGAGTATTATTATAAAATAATAGTCAGGAGGTTTTTTTGCGGGGAGATGTAAGATGGTAGCATACATAAAAGTTAAAGGTAGGAATTTTGCAACTGACCGTTATGATAAGATATTAGAAACTTACTTTATGTATGACACTCATGATACGAAGAAACAATTATTGAAAAATGTTGCTAAAAACTCCAGAAATGGCTTTTTGAATTATTTACTTTTGCTGCATTAAGCAACGATTTTTTTTAATAATATCGAAGATAAATAAAACGTCCTATGCATTGCAAGTAATAAAAACATGTTCTCGAATTTTTTTATTAATAATGGACAGGATTTAACGCTAGATGAAAATATTTACATTTCTTCAGGTGTTTAAACAATAGATAACAGTACATCAAAATCTTTATCTTGCAAAATAGATTTATTTATTCTTAATATTACGAATGTTGCTGTTCCTCTCCTATGAAAGAATACATCCCTGGCCAGGGTTGAGTTCATTCATGAGATTAAAATATCACGATTAAACAGATAAAATATTAAACATCCAAAACCTTCAGTTCCTACGGATTTTTGGACAAGGGCAAGTTTATTATCAACTTTAGCAAGCACGATGAAGGAAAAAAATCATTTTTTTTAAATATAAAATAGGTGAGAAAATAATTACCTATTCCGATATTAATAAAAAAGGTTAGTTCCTTCTGTTATCTTATAATTTTTTTGAAAATCATAGCAAAAATGTTTGTTCTTTAAAATAATCTCCACACATTCAGAAACAATTTTTTTCTTATATTGCATTTTTCTTTTGCTATGGAAAAATACACAAAAGAGGGATGCCTTCGTGAAGGGTTTCCTAAAGAAAACTGCTCCGTATCCTCGTTACACATAGGAAAACATGGAAAACGCCCCTGCAGCCAGCCTGTTTCCTGGTATTCGAACCCGGTTCGAATTACCAGGGTTCAGCCAAAGAACCTCTATGTAAAGAAGGAAAGGCTCGGTAGACGTAATGTAAACCACTTTGTCTGCAACGCCGCTACAAAGAAAAGGGAACATTCGCCAAGGGATTTGGCGACGGAATCTGTTGGCAAGAATTTCCCCTCTGTGATGTGCCGTTTCTTTGGTACCTAGCCGACATTTTCCCCCTCCGCGACGTGTATAGGAAATTGAGGAACACGGGTTAAGATGAATCGTTATTTGACTTATCGCGATAATTTAAACTCGGAAATGATGAAATATTAGGTGAAGTTTCACTTTCACTGGCTGTTGAACTTCCATTGTCCATATCGCTACTTGAAACCAAAGAACCTATTCTTTGTTTAAACTCTTGCTAAACGTAACGGTCGAACCTGTCCAAACCAACTTCGACATTCAGCTTCGAGCTTTGGCACTTTTTGGCGACAGATATTTCACGCATGCGCAGTTGTTTCCCTTTTCGTTGGAAGGGAGCCACTTCTGCTTCTGCGAAGTTTTCCTTCTTAACAGTACATATTCTTTGGTTCAGCGACATTCCCACTCTGTCACTGGCCTGCCTTTTTTCTTCAAAGGATTTTCGGCAAATAATTCCCCTTATGTATTATTTTTCAAGAAGTTTAAAAACTTGATATTCTTATTTTTCTAATACATTTCTAAAACTTACGTAATTAGCAAATTTCATTAAACGTTTAGTTTTTATGATCTTTATTATCGCTTTCCACTACTACATTTTATATCTTTGTTCCTAAGAAAAGTGAAGGCGTCCAAGGCGATCCTTATGTTAGAAAAACTAAGAAATATAGTTCCTCTCAAAGCAATTAAGTGATGGGCATATTTTGATGAATATAAAAAAAGAATAAAGGAAATCTGCAAAAGATCACTGCTAAAAATAATTATTACTTAAAGAAAGTCAATATTTATTAAACGATAACATGAACAGAAATTGCTCACTAATATCTGCGTGTGATGAAGTTATTGTTAGACAACAAAGAAATGTAGATAAAAATTGCTAGTTGGGCAATTATTATAGCTTTATACAAAATGCTAAATATTATTCTCATGACATAATTTTGAAAGTCACTTACTCATTTTTTTTACATTAAGTACATTTTTTTCAACAGCATAAATGTTTTCGTACAACTTTTCCTAAAATCTTTCCTGATCATTTATAGAAGCTATGCTGTTAAAAATGGTTTACTGGGCCTGATTTACTTTGCATTATCCTTTCAATGAAAGCCACAGCCTCAAAATACATCTGCTTAACATTTTAAAACTGTTACGAATTTGAATGCTTTTAAAATTATGTGAATAAACTGAAACTCTTTTACGAATATCATTACTTATATATGGGTATACGGGTAAGCATTTTTGTTTTGAATGAAAACATTTTGTAAAAGCCACGAGTATGACATTTTTTTATAGTTTACTTTTTAAAATTCGAAGCCCGTCATGAGGAAAAGTACAATTAGCTTTCGAAAACTGCAAATGGTTATTTCTTTTTTATTAAATGTTAACTTGTAAAAGATGACAGTTTGACATTACATACATTAACTAAAATCCTTCTCATAGCTCCGCTTTAATTATTTCGACTTATACAAGACTACCATCCAAGAGTAAGTACGTAGAGTTATTAGGATTTTTGAGACAGGAGACGTGAAAAAGGAACAATACCCTAGCTGGGACTCAAAATTGATAGCCCGGTCTCTCGAATTGAAACTCTCGAATACGCGCAGAGTGTGCTACCATGAAACCACGAAGGGATGCAGAAAAGAGCAAGAAAATACCTTATATACTCCCCCTTTCAAAGGGCCACTAGGGATTAGGGGACCCAGTCCCCAAATCCTGGTGGTAAAGAATCATCATCCACAACCTTTTAGTTCGGGCGCCACTGTAGAGTCATTAGGATTTTTAAGACAAGAGACGTGAAAACTGAGCAATGCCCTCGCCGGTGCTCAAACCTGGACCTCTCGAAAACGCACGGAGTGTGCTACAGTTACACCGCAAAGACATGCAGAAAGGAGGAAGAAAATACCTTATAATATCCTTCGCCAAGGATTTCGTAAAGGAAACTGACTCTTATTCACGTTACACTTGAGAAAAAACCATGAAAACAGTTATCATCCGGTCCCTTCTCTGGAACTAGAATCCAGCTTAAACTACCAGTGTTAAGCGACTTAGCCACTTAACCGCTGGTGGCGTTTATTAGCATTTGTATCAAAAGACTTTGCAAAATAATTGCGTAGATACAGTTATTAGGTAATAACGAATTAATGTATTAATTAAGTTCTCCATATAAAGAAAAACTTTCATTCAATTTATCGCTATCAGCACTGACATTTGGAGAGAAAATTATTTGTTTTCTGATAATAAAACATTGTGCGCAAAACATCTAACACTTCCACGCACTTATTTTTTCAATTCTCTTATATTCCGTTAAATACAAGAATAAAAGACTTACAAATTTCTTTCTAAAAGAGTTCCAAGACACGGCGGAGAATTTCCCACCATGCAGATTTTAAAATTTCGGTTGCATTCCAAATTTTAATAAATTATCTGAACAAAACTATTGATTTCCATAATTTTTTTCGGCATATTTATTTACTCGATTTAATATAATTTTTTGAGTTGAATATTTTAATTTCTGCCTTGAAGAATTTTTCACATGTAAGTTCGCATTTATACTAAATAGTCAGTCAGAATTACAAATTCCGAAACTCAGGCATGCTAAAAACAGCTTTGTCATTTCTTAAAGTAGAAAGAAAATACAATTAAATACTCCACTTGAAATACGAAGGCAAACAAAAAGTTCATTTTGACACTATATATCTTTTTCTTGTTGTTGAGAAATCAGAAACTGTAACCAACTTTTAATACGAAGATCAAATAGTCGATTATATATTATACTAGCTGTACCCGCCCGGCGTTGCCCGTGCATTTAGAAAATGCAGATAAGTGAATAGCGCAGGAATAGTAGTGTAGGACATGTAGACTGTCTCTCTCTCTTCCCCCCCCACACACACAACATTCCCCGTCGATAAAAAGGAACAATATATCCTAACCATGAGCCATCTGTTAAAAAATTAGTTTAAATAGAACAGACCTCATATTAGCACATGCTAGGAAACCGTAGTCATGTGGTTATAATCATTGGTCTGAAGTTTAAAGAAAAGTAAAACATAAAAAATTCAAAATCAAAGATAGGAAAGAGTTGAAAGGGAAAGATAGAGAGTACAGTACAGAAAAAATAAAAAGTAACGAAAACATGGATGAAATAAAACATCCTGCTTACAGGAAATTTGGAGTTGAGAACCAATTAAATTTTTAATTTAAGTGTAAGTTAAACTTAGATGACAATGAATTAGAAGAGGAGAGTGTTTGTGTATGTTTGTGGAGCTCGGGCTGGGGTCGCAAGGGCCCCTGACCGATTAATGTCTGTTGGTACTGCAGCACTGGGAAGCAGCACCATTCGGATTATTGCTCATGCTCTCAAGAGAGCACTAAACAATAACATCATCATTTAAAGCATGACAGTCAGAGTTAGTTTGGGAGAGTGGAGAGTGGCAATAATTTTTCTTTAGATTGTCCTTTTCGTTAGAGAGCCTCGGGATAAACTATATTTAATGTTCTTCCATTCGGAGCTAAGATGTGTAGATTATCGGCATTACCAACTCTTGAACAACCCACGTACAGTTGACCATGGGAGAAACACGGCTTACGGAGGTCGAGCCCTACAACTTTGAGAGATTGTCCTTGTGCCTTATTAATGCTCATCGCGAAACTCAAACGAACAGGGAATTGTAGACGCTTAAACTGAAACGGGAGATCGGAAGGGATTATAGGAATTCTTGAAATAAACACATCTTCGCCTGCAGCATGTCCGGTCATGATGGTGGAATTGTTATAAATCGATTTAATAAGTTGAAAATAAATGATAGCAACAAATCACAATAATAGCAACACAATAATGCAAATTAAGAAACAAAAACTGAAGAACAAAAACTTTATAAAAAATAATTTTTCTAATTCAAAAATCGAAAATCGGGCTTCGAGGTCTGGTGGCCAGCCCCTTTGTGCTTCCGTGTAAAAAATTCCAGGTCCCTGCGTGCGATAGATTTGGCTGGAGAGCTCGGTCAGACAAATGGACAGACAGGCAGACAGACAGACAGACAGACACATTACACTTGCTTTTATTATTATAGATGATTTATAAATAAAGCATTTTTCATTACATTTCTGAATTTTTTCCATTTTTACTAAAGATTTTGGGATGTAATCAGCGATTGAGGATTGGGCTTTCATTACTACAGTGTACCAGAAGGCATACGGTTGTAAAACGATTTGTCATCATTCAAAAAGCTTTCAGAATAAGATACACTTGCTGTCCGACAATAAGTCTTCACTCAGACGGCTTTTCCGTAAAGTGCGTTATTCAAACAGATTTCACACCCTATTAAGAGCAGGCGGCTGTCATTTTCCGCAGGCGGCAAATGACAGCCGCCTGCGGAAACGCAGGGGGAAAGAAGACCTCGCGTAGCGTCTCAACACGTCTTAAGTATTTATCGGAAAATCTTGCTTCTGTGTATTCACGTCTTAATCAATTCTCGAGGAATTTCAGTTCCGTGTATACGCGTCTTAAGCATTTTTAGAGCGATCTCTGAAAACGTTTAAAGACGTCTTAAGCAGTTAAAGGGTTAAAGTCTTCAAGAACCAGGTAGCTTGGAGAAGGTTCACTATACAAAAAGGCAAATTTCCAAATTCTTTCATAAGCGAAGCCATTATAAATGTTAAATATAATATGCAGTATACTTTTTTTCAGAAAAAATTCTTCCAGCCTTGAAAAAATATTAAATTATCTATTACCTTTAAATTTCCTAAACAACATTAGAGATTTATTCCAAATGAATCACTGAATCTCAAATTCTAAGTACGGTATTTACTCAAATATTTCCTCCTAACTTTCTTTTAGCACAAGGTTCTGAAATTTTTAAAATTATTAATGTAAATTTCGCCTTCCTTCAGACCGTTCATACAGGGAGTTCCCCTAAATTTAGAAACATTCATTTATGCATTTTTGCTTTCTTGTATTGTTGTATTAATTATTTATTATTAAATTATTAATACTAATTTGCTTAAGGATTTTGAGTGCATTGATAAAAAATAATAGTGAACAGCTTCTGCAAGAAAATGCAGGTATCTAATGCTTTTGATGCCATATTCCCCCCTTTTTTTACTAATTTTATCGTCTCATATCGAGAGGGAAAAATTAGGCGAAAACTTTAACTTTCAAAGTACACAGGGAAGTAAGAGCATAAATGAAAAGTAATCATGGATAAACTACTAGTAATTATTACAATTTTATTTCTTTAACAGAAACGTACATTTCATGTAATTACGACATTTAATAAGTCATCTCATTTCTACTTTTCTATAACTCGAATTTCTCCAATTCTTACTATCATCTCTGCTACTCCTTAGTCCTCAAATGATCCAAAAATAATTAAAGAAGGTGACTATGCAGCTGATGTGGCAAAATCGCCGAGTGAATATCAGTTGCTTCGCTATAGTGGATCATTTCTTGTATTAGGCTGGCATAAAGTCCAACACTTATATAGGACAGGTTCAGCATGTCCTTCGCATGTAGTAAGTGAAAATTTGTCTTTCTTATCATGAAAAAAAAAACAATCACTACGTAGACGAATCCATTGTAAAATTTGGAAAATCGTTTCATGTGGTTAAACCGACTGAACGGTGATGACTTGCATACTGCCGAAGGTGACACAAACTGGAATTCTATAAGGATTAAATGCTTTGAGATGTAAAGAGCGGCACCGGACAATACTAACAGCGGGGGAAATTTAAATTAGAGGGGGGCAGGAATGAAAATTATCTTATTAGATTGAAATTATCTTATTGGGAAGTAGGTTTCTTTTAAATAAATAATACTGTGAATAGTTATCAGTAGTTTATCCTTGTATACGTTTTAGATGATATATTCTTACTGTAATCACATCCTTCAAAATTAAATTGATACGATAATTTTCCTCTCTCGATTTTCGTACTGTGAAATTAATAAAAAAAGTGGGAAAAAAATCTGCTAGTATACATAGTAACACCTCTCTCTCTCCATATATATAGCCATAGATCTTCATGCAAAACAGCTAAGGAAAACAAATGACATTTTTCTTTTAAAAAATTGTTTGAATAAATGGGATGAGAATCAAGTTTATTTTTAGACTTATTATATATGAAATATACATAATTAAAATAAATTAGAAAAGTAAGTTCAAATAAATTTTAAGCCAAATTATGTAGTTGCAGTAATTTAGTTGTAATAATTAATATTAATAAAACAAATATATTTTGTTCAGCAAAGTATAAAAAACTTCTACAGAACTGCGAAAATTACCAACATTTTTGTTGATCTGATAATTGTCAAATTTACTCCTTTGTTTTGCATCTACAATTATAGTTTTAACTTTCCACGGAAATTTGTTTTTGATTTAAAAAATAAATTTACTTGTCTTAATATATGCAGTACATTTTTGTACTTTTTGAAGTTTTGCAGAATTACTACACTAGAACCTTCACTACTAATTTACCAAACAGAATATTTGAATATATATATAATTAATCTTAAAAAGTCATAACACAGATCAGAAACTGCATAAAATTTAACTACTAATAATTACTACTAGTGTCATGCAAAATACTATGAAATTAATTAATAAATTTAGAATAAAATTTCGCCTCTGCAAATTATGGAAATTTTATGTTTAGATACTTTTTTAAAATCAATATTTTAAAAAAAAGGTTCGCTTGGAACATTGGGCAATTAACAACTGCAACGTGCTTAAACTATAAATACACTTCAGGTCTTTCATAGCATTGCTTTTCTTTGAACTAACAAGAAATATTACCTTCAGTTACTGCGTAAGGTATTTTCTCCTTCCTTCCAGCATGCCTTCGTCGTATAACGGTAGCACACTCGTAGCGTACTCGAGAGGTCCAAGTTTGAGTCCTGGCGAAGGTACTGCTAATTTTTTATCTCACCTGCTTCAAAATAACCTAATGACTCTACAACTGAATTTAAGACTACTAACAAAGATGTTGAAGGTCACGAATATTTAATTAAATGTGAAATTAATTTGGCTAACTTAAAATAGTTTAAAAAAATCAGTCTTCATATATGATATGTCTAAATATCAGACCTTCCTAATTTTCTTTTATTTAAAAGATATCTGCATTCTATATTAGTTTTGACTTGCAAATCATTGGATAATTAAATGCCGAGCTATAAGTAAACTAATGTAGCTTACGAATGCACAGAATTTTATTTCCTACATCAATATAAAGTAACATTGTTTGCATATTTGTATCATTTGGTTTGGTGGAACGCGGCAAAGCATGCAAAGCTATTTACCTATAGGAAAGCATATAATTGTGGAGAGGTTTTTACGGAAAAGTGGTTTGTATTCACATTGTATTTATATATGTCTGTATGTTTATATTGTTAATTCTAAAATTAATGTTTTATTACAAATTTTTTATTTTTTTATTATTATTTGATTTTTAATACTGACAAGCACATACAGAATGGTTTTAAATTTCACATAGTTACAATTCTTTTCTTTAAAGAATTTATTTTAGGATTTACATATCACATTACATGATCAAGATAAACATTTGTCAAGGAATGTAATAAACTTATATTACTAGATTCATGCTATCTTGGTAATAAGACTGATATTCTTCCAAACTGTACTAAAACTAGGCAAACTTAAAGAGATATAAAAATAAATTCTACATTAAATGTTTAAAAAATTATAAATATTCAATGGAAGTTATACAGTATAACAAAATATATAATTTATAAAATATTAATGAAATTATATTTTTTGGAATAAAGTGCAATGTGTTAGTTTTTGTTTACAACTAATTTAACGGATCGCTAGAAACATATTTTACGTCATTTTCACCTTTTTCCCTGTTGATATTAATATATTAAAACATAAGGAATAACAAAGTCGCACGTAGTTAGAAAAACTAAACAATACGAAAATTACCATACACTATATTTTTGATTAAATATAATTACTTCATTTTGGAAATGTAAAAATTTCTTAAGAAATTAATACGGTATCACTGTTTCAATTAAATACCACTGGTTATATGAAAAACATTGGTTATAAACAATATGGTCAATTAGATTTAAATTGATGATTGACTTATGGCGATGTTGCCTTCTTGGCTACCTGATTGAGCCGAACAAGCAGTCCTTCGGACTGCATCATCGGCGATATTCTGACAGTCAGTCAGGTCTGATTTATTGGATTCACAGTCACAAATACTATTATTAGATCTACATTTGGAATAAGTATTTTGCACTATATTCAATGCTGATAGTGCTTGTACTTGCTATTTAATAGTTCTAGTTCAAATCACCCTGCCGTTACACAAAAGAACATGTTTAGAATACATATTCGTTTATACAACATCTATAGAATACGTTTTCTTTTGCAGAACATCTATAGAATGCATATTATTTGGCTAGAAATTAGGAGCATTGATATTTACTGGTAGCAAAGGCTAAGAATTAGAATACTTAATCAATATACATAATAACAGTGTAAAGTGCGTAAGAATAATCCCAATAAAAAAACAAAATTATTTCAAACAGTAACTCAGCCATGTTTTTCTGTTACTATCTTTAAAACAGTTGTCTTTGTATTCTCCTGGTTGGCTGAAATATACCCCTTCTCCGGGTTTCATGCGCGCGAAACTGAAACCCTCGCCTTTGCTCAGAAATCGTTTGCATGGAGCACCGCTTCCTTTCAGACTGTTTATGTTACAGGAAATTCTCATTCAACATTTTAATTTCTGTAACTTTGCAAAACTTTTGCTTGTAAAGAAGTAATTTTTCTACAGTGAGAAAAAGAATAAAAACGTTTCTCTTCGGATAAAAATCTGGTGTAAAAGCCAGATTTTCAAAAACGCGTGGGTAAATTATTCCCTGTTCTCATCTTCTGGGCTGTGGGGACATATATAACAAATTTTGAACGAAAAGCTATAGAAAGAAGGAAAGGCAGGCTGGGAAAGGAGAAAGACAGGGAAACGTCAAGATCGGGAAAAATAATTCGTCATAATTAGGTTTATAGTTTAAATCGGGTATTAAATATCATAACCGGGAAAAAATTTGAATGGACAATTTTGAAAAATTAAAATATTGATTAATTTTGGACAGAAACCGGAATACTTCACGTACGTCGGAGAGCTGCGCATTTCACATCATTCGCATAACTCAGTGACGTGCGTGTACTCTAAAATTTGCATAAATTTCTGACCACTCCTTCTTGGTGTTGCATTTTCAATGTCGAGCAGTGTATA
>KK114800.1:255635-293244 GCA_000611955.2 Stegodyphus mimosarum
GGGAATAGGCCGATGTAATTTTCAGGGACTTAAGTTTAAATTTTTTTTCCAGGGTGTAACAGGGAAGATTCCTATTTCAGAAACATGGCTCTTCATGGAATCTCTGTAGTGACAGTATTAGTAATTTGAATATGTTACAGTTAACAATAAAATTGCATTTAAAATCACAGACGTTTATATGTAACAGCGTATAATTGTCATGGTTGTTTTTGTTATCCATGCTCACTTGTCTGACAGAGTGAGCCCAAGCCCACGAAATTTGTCGTGTCCTGTCGCTGGCAACAGGCTTGAGCACCTAACAGGTGACAGTGTGATTTGGTTCAGTTTCGCCCCCAATTTTGATAGAGAACTCCCCGGGGGGACGGTTCCAAGGGTTTTCCACCCCTCTCGCCTTCCACCAAACCACATAAGAGGACTTTCGGCTCGCTGCATATTTAGAGTGCCGGTATGGCGCACCAACACAATACGTTTACAAACATCCATGCCTTCTCCGGGATTCGAAACCGAGCTCTACGGCACGGCAGTCAGTGACGCTAACCACTATACCGGTTGGGCGGCACAGAGTGTATTTATTTTTATGTATAAGATTAACTAAACCATATTTTCTTTTCTTTACAGAGTTTCCACATTTCCAGCATGTCTTTTGACTCCCAGCCAAGAGGACAGAAACGCAAGCGAGATCTTCAACAGGATGAAGAGCAAAATGGCTTGCCATCGTCTCCAAATCATTTACGGATGAGATATGAGGAAATGAGGGAAGAAATTCTTGAAATCACGTCTGAGAAGCTTCGTAAATTGAGGGAAGGTCCTTATTGTTGCCTGTTTCGCTATGCTTTGTTATTGAATATTATGCGTAGTCAAGAATTGGAAATGGACTGCTCAAATGATAGAATTTCTTCTATTATCAATTCAACGCTTCCTTATGAATTCAGGGAGCTTAATATTGAATGCTATCCAAAAATGCCTTGTTTCTTTGATGGCGAGGGACAAAATGCAACGTCAGATGCATCGAAACCTTCGGACGCTCCAAGTGATAGAATTCTTCATAATATTCAAGTGATAGCTAAACCTGAAGACTATTTTTCCGCTCGAAATCCTCCCCAGGAGATGTGCCTCGAAAGGAGAAAAGAACTCCTTAATCTGACTAACCAAAAACTTCGTAAGCTTAAGGAAACTAAGGAGTACAGCTTTTTACGCTTAACTTTGCTCCGCAACACTAGACACAACCAACTTCAAGAACTGGAGAGGGAGAGCTTTGAACGAGATGGATTTACTAATGGATCTATCCCAGCTGCAGAGAACCGCCAAGTATTCACTTTAGACACTACACCAAATGTAAATGGTGTAAGGTATGGAATTCCTTCTAGAAGTAGTTCTGCTGCTGATACTGAGTCGGGAAATGCATTGCCATTTGTGATATACTCTTTCGGAAGTGCAGGTGATAACATTCCTGGAAATAGTGAAACAAATAACTTTTTTGCTAATGATGTAAGCTTCGTGGATACTGATTGTGTAGCATCTGAAAGAATAATCACATTTCATTACATTCCATGTGACGAAGCTGGTGCCGTCCGTGCACATGATAATGGTAGACTTCCTTATCTTAACTGGAGCTCAGTTCTTAATTTGATATATTCAGACAGCCCTAACGTTCTTAATGCTCCTCATTCAGAGGTTGCTTTAGACTCTTCAACAATTAATTGCAATAAAGATGCTTCAAGTAGCAATCGACGTAGTGATTGTTTGGTTTCTGATGATTCAGCAACAGGTTCAGAAACGTCCCTTCATACCATGATTCTGCCAACAAGCTTGAATACATCGGATGTTTATTACAGTAATTCAACGGTAAACTCAAATGTCAGTCTGGTGCCGTCAGAAGGTAAAAGCTGCACTTTAGAACCATCTCCAGGTAGTAGTTCAGTTGAGATGTTTGGAGATTTAAATGGCCCTGATGACGATTTCCTATCCCTGTGTCCGCCCAATACCCAATTGACCCCTCTCAGTTTTGATGAGGTAGAAGATTTCCTGAAGTCGCTGGATCAAAAGCCATCAGCTCAAGTCAACCATTAAAAACCTGAAGATTCAGTTTCCACTCATACAAGAAACAATATACTTATGAGCGTGTAAAATATGGAAACAAAATGACATGAAACAAAATCTAATTAAAGATAGGACATAATTCTGTGATAATGATGATGGAATCTATTCCTTACATGTGATCAATGTCTCGTGTTAATTCTCAGTTTTACAAATTTTAATGTTTAGTCAAAATATAATATTTGTGCAAACAAAAATTTTTCATGCTTATTATATCTCTCTGTCTTACCTTAAGCAATAAAATACTGAAGTGAGCATCAAAGAGTTTGTATTTTTTATATTTTTATATTCCTATGCAGGAAAATTGATTTTTAAACATGCACTTAAGTACTTGACTCCAGTTTATAAATGTGGATGAAACAAGGTTATAGTAATTTACTTATATATATAATCTGATACATAAAACTTTCGAATATTATTTCCAAAGTGTATATTCTAAAATTATTACAGTACCTAAAGAAAATTTTATCATTACGTGAGAATTCATTAAGTGTCTGCTCTGAAAACGTTTTATGCATTCTATTATATATATATATATATTTGTATATATGTTACTGCTAAAGTGGGAAAATAAGTTATTCTGAAGATTATCTAAATAATCTAGTTAATTAAGTAGGGTGATCCGTTGAAGTGTGGAAAATTTTTTCATATCTCAAATTAGCCAGATAATCAGAAAAACAGCTTTTTTTGGAACAAGAACAAGGTTTCTGTAGGCTTAAATGAAATGAATATAATGTTTATTATTTATTTTTTGGTATCTAAAGCATCAAGTTACTATAATGAAGGAAGAAGTCGGAAAGGAAATGAGAGGAACCGTTTAAAGTCGGAAAGGAAACTTCCGGAACCGTTTAATGTGCAAATTACCTAGGTGAAACGTGAAAAACTCTTGATTCCACAATTGAGAGCAATCAGTTAACCTAGTGATTAGCTAGGTAATGTGCACATTAACGACTTTGGAGCTTTAGCGTAACATATATAAGACAAAAAATACGTAAACAAGCACGATTAATGTGCCTAGTGAATTGTGGCCGCAAAATGTTTAACGATAATAAAAGGGAGATGATTTAAATCTGCTGAGGCTGCATCTTGAATGCAGATAAAGTCCAATTTCCGTCTCCGTTCCGGACTGGCTATTCTCTGCTTCAATATCCATCTGGGGCGTTCTCAAATCATTATATATATATAATGAAATGCATAAAGCCTTTTGGGTGCAGTTGAGGACTTTCAAAGTAAACACTGAAATTATTATGCGAAATTAATAAATAAATTATGCGAATAATTGATTAGTCTTCAAGACGTATTGAAGAAAAATATTTTTAAATTAAAAATGAGACATTACGGCTGAAAAGAAAATTTAAAACGAAATAGAAAAATGTTGGTAAAGAAGCCTTGCGCTTAATTTTTAAGACAATGTGTAGGCGACTGCCTTAGAAGTTAAATACAAAAAGTTATATTTGATTCAGCAATTAGATAGATATTCAATGGACTTCCTCGGGGTATACTGCTAGATTAAAATAAATATCCAGCTCTAAAACAGCTCAGATTATGACAATAAATTAAGCAAATAATTTATTAATCCAACAAGTAATTACCAATCCAGTTATTGCCGATACACATAATTGCTTATAGGTGGTAAATGGATTTTCTGTATGCTAGTTTAAATAGGTATCTATTTCCCTCAATCGATTCAAGATCCATTACATCAAATAGATCCTGAATGATAATTCCTGTGTTCACCAAGAATAGATATTTCTGATTAGCAGCTACCTTAGGCACGGAAAGCTTTCAAGGTCATAAGAGTACGAAATTTTGTATATGAAAAATTTCTAATGTGGTCTTCATTACCTTTGATGTGTGATAGATAGGTCTTGATAAACTCAAAATTATAGTGTCATCATGATAGCACACGTTTGAGTACATTACTGACTATTCCTCCATTAGTTTTATTTACACTTTTCTCACTCAGCGGTAGATTATCATGTTACCTGTAAGAAAAAAAGCGGCTTACACTGAAACAACTGGATTACCTTGACACACACACTAACGATGTGTTAAAAGCAAAAATAATTACATGTACATAAAGTGTTTGCATGGGAACGTGTTACTTCAATATACCAGTTGGTTACCAAATGATAGGAGGGATAAAAGAGATTAAATCGATAAATATTTTTCAGATGAAAAACTAAGTGTGATCCAACGATAAGCAATCTTGCACTTTTTTAGTAGTAGGTATACATTTGAATATATCATCGTTAATAGTTTGATGTCTATGCAGTAAAACGTCTCATAAATCTAAACTCACAGGACCAATGATTTTGTCTATTATTAGGGAACGTCTACTAAGTTTGTGTGCAGTTTTTAGGGAGTAACTGTTAACGTGGAGTATTCATTTTAACACAAAATAGGACATTTTGTGAAATGGCATGCAAATGTTTTTTTTATATTTCGATTCTACGACACAAATTATGCCTAAATATTAAATTATGTAAAATTTGGTGCAAAATTTAAGGAGAAATTCAAAATTTACTTTGGCATATTTTTTTCAGGTTTCACGAAGAATAATTTACTCGGGAAATTTCTTAATTTATAGCAACCTATTTTCCTTTTCTTTTCTTCATTGCAGTGGAGAGGGAAAAAAGTTATTGTTCATACTTTGAAATAATTTTAACAACGTGCTTAAACCACATTTGAAATATCATCGCTTTTATGAAATAAGTCTAATTTCAAAGCGGGCAAATATATAAATTCAAGTATATATTAGGAAATTTTGAGTAAAATACACTAATTTTTTGCAGATGTGCTTAGAAATACATCTACTAAAATGATGATAAAAATTTTGTAGATTATAATTGAAAATTTCCTTCGAAAAATTTATAAAAATTATTTTAAAATATAAATTTAAAAAAAAAATAAAAAAAATGGGCGAATTTTATCTGGAATGAACCTGAATTTCGAAATGTGAAAGAAGGAATCAAGTAAGTTTAATAAAAAAGAGTTATTAATAAATATATATCAAATTCAATTAACACTGAGGAGCTAAAATTTTGAGAGCTAATTTCTTAAAAACTACTAGTGCGATGTTTACAAAATTTAGTAGTTTGGCATAATTTGAGTCGAAGAAACGAAATATGGAAAAAAAATTGCATGTCATTTCAAAAAAGAGTCCTATTTTGTGCCAAAATACCTACATTAGAAAAACGCTTTATTTAAATCTAATACATATCCTAAGTCGTGCGTTCGCCACATGAAAAACGCAATTTGAATTTTATCAATCTGCCCAGTACAACGGGAGCTATAGAACTGTCCCTTTTTTTCGTAGTGTACATATAACGCAAAAAATTGTTAGTTTCTGTTGAAAGTTGTGTATGAAACTAGAAATAGACTAACTCCAGGAGAAATACATTAGGCGAAAAGTAGCATAGTCAGGGTATAAGAATAATTAAATGAGTGGTATCAATGAACAAAAAACGTTGAATTAAAAGTTATTAAATGTTCAAAATAAAAGGAAAGACTTCTGTACGAGTATGCGATAAATAAAGTTCATGAAAACCTGCAAAATAGAAGGCCTAAAATATAGGAAATAAGTTAAAATTAAGAATATGTTGAAAATAGAAACGTTAAAAGGTACGAAAGAAGTTATACATTACATTTAAATTAAATAAAGGTCATGTACATGGTTAGAAAATATAGGAATTATGTTAAGGGTACGTTAGAAATTACGAATATTAAAATATATGAAAGAAGTTAAAAACAACGTCTAAAAATAAATAATATAAGAAATCAAAGCACATATTTGAATTATTAAGCTCGTAAAAATAAGAAATATGTTAAAATTAGAATATGTCGAGAATTTCGAAAAGTACAAAATAATCTGCCGTCTGGCTCAGAATTCCCCGTTTCATATTACCGCCTGGATAGAAATGAACGTGTACTTGCTTAAATAGACTTTATGCCATGAAACGTGTACTTGCTTAAGAAGACTTTATGGCATGAAACGTGTACTTGCTTAAGAAGACTTTATGGCATGAACGTTTAATAGTCCTGTATTATGAGACATGATTCAGTAGATCTAAATATAAAAATCCGTACAAGTCCGTATTTATTTTGGAGAAAAAGGAATTAGAAACATAACAAGAATATGTTTTAAAAACAAATTAAAAATTAGATATAAGGGAAAATGGGTAAATACAAATTTTAAAATTTGCATTTGTTTCACATTGTTTGGTGAATCTTCTGAATAAAGGTAAGATGTGTAAAAGAGAAAAAAATTGAACCTTATAATCAATAATTATGATATTTGAACCTTATAATCAATAATGATAATCAATAATGATGCAACTTGAACATATTTTAAAAGCAGGGAAAAAGTTAAACATGAGAAAAAATGTGGAAATACAAAGTGTAAAATTTACATTTGTGAGACATAGTTTGGGGAATCCTTTGAATAAAACTAAGACGTGTAAAAGAAAATTCGTAATGTTTTGCATAGTATTTCATATAGTCATTAGCACAATACATTAGAAGGAAAAGTTCACAGTACCTCTCATTTAGTGGTATAAAAAGTAAGAAACGTAATATTCAATTAAATTGCATTGAAGAATACTTTTTAAAGTTCCGGAAAATATTATCCATGAAAGTCTCCAAAGGGAAATGGAAATGCAGCATCAATAAGTATTTGGGGAGTTGGAAGCCAAAAATCTTCAAAAAATATTGATTTGGAATTTTTGCATTTTCAAATTCTCTATACTTTTAGCTTTCTAAAAATACTGTACTTTAATCTCTATGAAAATTAGAACTTTAAAAAATCTAGTTTTATTTTATGATCTAATGTTTTGATAAATGAGGATTTTTACATATAAACGCGTTTTTCTCCAAACGTGATTACCCAGGTACCTAAAATTTTTATGGCTTATTTATTATATTTTCTAATATTTACTGAAACGAGCGTTTTGTGATAAATTAAGATAAAAAAATTTCACAAATTTTTTTGCTTGAGAAAGTGCTAAATTTTACTATGCCTAATAAAATAGTCCATAAATTAGTCTAAAATTCAAAATGTTTCAAAAGCTCATTTCAGTATAATGAGATAGATGTACGTTAATTACACAAAAAAATTTCAAGAGTGTATCTGCAGCAGATTTTGAGAAAAGGTACATCAAAAAAGGTCAATTTAACATTGTCGGTATAGGGGGTTCCGACACACCTTAAAACAAGGGAGAGAAGTTAAGAGTGAAATAAAAATGTAACAAGAAAAAATTTTAAAGAACAAAAAATTTACATTTTTGAAAACGAAACAAAGAGAAATGTGAAAAGAAAACATTAAAATTTACTTTCGGAAGTAAAATATATAAGGGAAGAAACGAAAACTGCATTCGTGAAAACAGAGAAGTGGAAAAAACATTATGAAGATATACTCATTATTTTTGTTAAGTAAATAAAATGAAAACGTAAAACAGCTTCTGTAAAATAAAAAGTGAAAAGGAAAAATTAAACTCGTAAAAATAAATATTACTTTTGTAAAAAAAAATTAAACGTAAAGAAAAATTTTTAAGTAAAAATATAAAAAGTATAAATTTGGGAAAAAAATTTTGGAAAATAAAAAAGTGAAAAGCAATGTAAAAATAAACTTTCTTTTGCGAAAATAAAATTGTGGAAACATTAATTTGCGACAGTAAAATTTATGATTGCAAAAACAAAACATATAACTTTAAAAACTAATAAATTTAATTTAGTAATGAACGAGAACGCTTAAAAGACGGCTGGCCTAAGAATCGGCCAGAGCTGATGTGTCTCAAAAAGACGGCTGTGGCCGAAATATCGGCCAGAGAATTCCTCCCCCCAATCTTTGAGGGTGCGGAGATAGTCATTGTCCGAATAACCTCCCTTGCCAATTATGCGAGATGACCTTCGCGCCTCCCAACTGTGGGGTTTCGTAAATTCCCTTTCGTTTCTCTCGGCAGTGAAATCTTAGCTCGGGGCAAAATCTTTCAGTTGTGTCAAAGAATATCTGTTCTTTCTATATGTTCTTTGGTTGCGTCTCGCGTGATTTACTTGCTCTCTAGAACTCTGCACTAATACTTGGCTGTACTTTACTTTCGCTATGTATAGAAGAAACAAAGGCTTAACTCAAGAAGAAATCGAGAAATTGCTTCAAGATCTTGAAAATGAAGCTTTTGGTGACAGTGATTCCGAATGCGAAATTGATAATAATGAAGGAAAAGAGGTGTCTTCCTTTACGGAATCTCAGTCTGTTTCGGAAGATGTTGCAGACAAAGCAAAAAATATTAATGAATTTCATCTGGAAGACATAGACATAAATTGGGTTGATCCTGATATTTCGATGAAAACGGATACCTATTCATTTAAAGGAACTAACGCATTAAAAGGAAATGCTGAAGAATGCAGTAATGAAATTGATTTTTTCGAATGCGTATTTCAAATGCATTTACTCGATTTTATAACACTTGAAACAAATAAATATGCCGAGCAATTTTTCGAGTTAACTGAAAGTGTTTCTAAAAAAGCTTATTCTGCGAAATGGAAAAATGTAAGTGTATCGGAGCTAAGGAAATTCTTAGCTCTGACTCTGCTTATGGGGCACATCGATAGTTTAAAAGACTGCTGGTCGACTGATGAGATGATCTAAACCCCATTTTTTTGGAAAAGCCATAGCAAGAGATCGATATTTAAACATTCTTCGATTTCTTCACTTTTCTGACAATAAATTAGCACCGAATATAGAAGATCCCGAGTACGATCGCATGTGGAAGATTCGGAATGTTTTTGAAATATTAAATTCTCGCTTCAAAGAAATATATGACTCTACAGAAGAACTTGCGGTTGATGAAGTTATCGTTGCGTTTAAAAGCCGAGTAATCTTTCGTCAGTACATCTTGAAAAAGTGAAAACATTTCGGTATTAAAGTCTATAAACTTGCAGATAAAAATGTTTATACGTTCAACATGCGTGTGTATCTGGGAAAGGATAAGGTTTTAGCCGATGGGGAAAAGTGTTCTGCACATCGAACTGTCACTGGACTTGGTGAATGCGTTAAAGGAAAAGGACAAACTTTTTATAGATAATTTCTTTTCATCCCCACAATTGTTTCTTGAACTTCACCGTAAGTATGAAATAAACATCTGTGGTACAGTTAGGTCAAATCGAAAATATTATCCGAAGAATCTGGCTTCTCCACGAATGAAAAAAGGTGAATGCAGAGAATTATTTTCACAGGGTATGGTAGCTACGTGTTGGAAGGATAAGCGAGAGGTTTTTATGCTGAGCAACATGCATAATCCATCCAGAGAAATAGAAACTGGATCTGAAAAGCCAGATGTAATAGCTTGTTACAACGCTAATATGGGTTATGTAGATCTCAGCGACCGAATGGCTAATAGCTACACATTTGAGCGGAAAATTGAAGTGGACAAAAAAATTATTTTTCCACTTATTAGACCTGTCTATTTTGAATGTTTTCATTTTGTTCAAAATGAAAAACCCTGGGATAAAACATAAAAATTTTAGACAGAATTTAATTTATCAAATGGTTCAGAAAAGTTTTGCTGAAGAACCAAAAGTAATGTCCTAGCCTAGAACTTCACAATCCGTTAAACGGAAACTTTCCACGAACAAGCTCAACTAGCACTGACCATTTCAAACGAAAGTTCAGCGACGTTGCGTAGTTTGTTCTAAAAACGGAATTGGGAAAAGAACTTCAGTTTCCTGCAAGAAATGTGACGTTGGACTATGTATAAATTGTTTTGAAATTTATCATACTAGTGGACTTGAGACAGATATACAAATTCAATTCGAGAACAGCTATCATATCAAATATATGAATTTGAAACAAACAAAAAAAGAAAAAAAAGACCTATTTTTAGGCTGAAATTTGAAAATAAGTTTCATCTATATCCAGTCAACCTATACACCTGCACACATACATTATATATATATATATATATTTACATACATATATATATATACTTACATATAGACATATGCATATATATATATATATGCGTAAGTATACATATGTATAATGCACTTATATGTATATATATACATACATATATGCGCGTGTAATACATATACAGACACACGTACGGATATAACGTACATATTATAGCCGTGTGTATATGCCAAACACGCATACTGATATATATATATATATATAAATAAAATATATCAGCGGTCGAGTGGTTAACATCACTGAACACTGGCAGTTCAACTCGAACAACAACAAACGGGCTAGTTGCGTGCCTAGTTTCCTCTACTGTAGCCTACGAACCAGTTTCCCTTAGAATGGGGCCCACCAGTGGCCGAGCGGTAAAGACGTTGAACACTGGTAGTTTGGTCCGAGGTTCGAATCCCGCGAACGGGCTGGCTGCATGGATACATACATATATGCGCGTGTAATACATATACAGACACACGTACGGTTATAACGTATATATTACAGGCGTGTGTATATGCCAAACACACATACTGATATATATATAATCTATCAGCGGTCGAGTGGTTAACATCACTGAACACTGGCAGTTCGACTCGAACCTCAACAAACGGGCTGGCTACATGCCTGGTTTCCTCTACTGTAGCCTACGAACCAGTTTCCCTTAGAGTGGGGCCCACTAGCAGCCGAGCGGTAAAGATGTTCAACACTGGTAGTTCAGTCCGAGATTCGAATCCCGCGAACGGGCTGGCTGCATGGGAGTTTTACTCGTTTTCCCCATGTGTAACGTGCAAAGTTTTAACTCGTTTTCACCATGTGTAACTGCATAATAGCCAGTTTCCCTTAGAAAGTCTTCCATGAAAGGCATCCCTCCGTTTAGGCAGACAGCCCTCGTGTGCTTTGCCATAACTGAATAATCCCTTAGAATGTAATCCACGAAGGCATTCCCTCCTGTGTGCTTTGCCATCTTCACGTAACTTAACCATACTAATATGCCTATGCATATGGCATATACATATGTAAATGAGGGTATGCGTGCATATACTTGAAAATCACAGATTTAAAATCAAATATATTACTAATATGCTTATGCGTATGGTATATACATATGTAAATGAGGGTATGTGTGCATATACTTGAAAATCACAGATTTAAAATCAAATATTATATTAATTTATGTTTTCTTTCACATTCGGCATAGAAGTTTTATTCAAAAATACGAAAGAGACGAAACGCGATAATATTCCAACTATGTGTGCTTTGCCATCTTCACGTAACTTAACCATACTAATATGCCTATGCATATGGCATATACATATGTAAATGAGGGTATGCGTGCATATACTTGAAAATCACAGATTTAAAATCAAATATTATATTAATTTATGTTTTCTTTCGTATTCGGCATAGAAGTTTTATTCAAAAATACGAAAGAGACGAAACACGATAATATTCCAACTACTGGTTATTTTACGGAATTACACTTATAAAGTCAGGACTTTCTGTGAGTTCAGCAGTAATTACTCTTATGTATTTGCTTTCTATATTTCTTTTATTATAAATATTTGCAAATTTAAAATGTGGCAAGAAAGCAAAATGTGGAAAATGTATTAAATTACAGTTTGACAGCATTTACTAAAATTTAACTTTTAAAAAAAATCTCTCATTAAATTAGCACCTACTCTTCGCTTCTTAGATGATCAAAATGAATATTAATTAAAATATAGATACATATGTAGCCTTTTGTTTCAACTTCTTTCTTATAAGAAAATTATACCCGTATTCCCGTACTGATAACAGTCAGGTCATACCTTCGGTCAATTGAATATCACGTATTGGGATATCAGTGAAATCGATATACACTGGTGGTTCTCAAAGGTTCTATTCTCCGTTTCATCTAAAAAGCATCTGCTATTTCTTTCATGTACACATGAACAAGAAATACATGGGCCAGTTTCACGTAGAAAGTCCTTAACAAAGGCCCATCAGCGGCCGAGCTATAAAAGCCGCTGAACACTGGTAGTTTATTACGGGATTCGAGTCCCGGCGAAAGAGCTGGCTGCATAGGCGTTTTCGATGTTTTCCTCGTATGTAACGTGCATACAAGCCAGTTTCCCTTAAAGCGTCTTCCATGAAGCGTCCCTCCCTGTCGGTGTAGTGCCTAATATTTTATCGAGAGACAGAATTAATTTTCGGCATAAACCCTTTTTTTAATTAAGAATAAAATTTTCATCATTATGGTAAAGTAATAACCAGAAATGCTACTTTAATAACATTTGTAGTTTCAGTATTCCTTACATTCTTGTGCATAATGAAAATATGCGCTAAATTCCTGCAAAAGTGACCTGCATAACAGCATCAATATTTTGACAGGATTATGTTCTGTTTATAACACTTTCAGTCTTTACACGCATATATAAATAAAAGTGGGAATATTTGGATTACGACCAAGGCACAAAGGGCTATCTGCCCAAGGGAGAAGGGGCTTCATGGAGGTCTTTTTAAAGGAAATTGGTTGGTAATCATGGTACACATAACGCCACATGCAACCAGCTAATTCTCTCTAGTAACGAACTCTAGTAAGTCTGTATAAATAAATAAAGTTTATAAATCCGCTTGAAATTTTACATTAGTATTAATTTCACCAATTTTTCAGTGTCATTAAAAATGTACTTTTTCTTTATATTTCCCCTTTCTATTGTAATTTTTGTATTTAATATTGCTGTTTGAAACATGCAAAATACAAGGCAGTGCAATGCAATGAAAATATCATCAATAAAATCTGTTTTTATAGTAAAGGGAAAATAATAAAAAAAAGCACGCTAAAGGATAAAAAAAGCTGTTATCACAAAACTGCAAGAAAGAACAATGAAAAATAATGTAGTTGAAAGATGAAATAACTTACGATACAATGGGGGGAATCAATAAATTAAACTGAATAAGAATACTAAGGAAAAATGTAAACGAAACTAATATAAGAAAAATACAAAGGGATTTGTTTAATATATAAATATAAGCTGTTACATAATGCTTTTAAACAAATGAAAGCGAACTGCTGATTTATACGAGAAAAAAATAGCTAAACATCATTTTCGAGTATAAATTTAAAATGTTAACTAGTACATGTATTTCTAAACTAAATTCAGTTTGGAAACAAATAAAAACCGATTAGAGTATGGACTGATTACAGGCATGCATTTGTTGCTAAGGCGTATTTTCATTTTGACGAAATGTCAAAAGTTAATATTCCAACATACGACAATTATTTAGCTACGAAGTCTCACCATCATATGTTTCTCTAGTTTAGGGAAAAGAAACAGCAGAAAAGAGAAGAAATTCAACAAATTCCTTTGTATACCTAGTCTCTTATCTGAAAATTAACAAAGGCGACCTAGAGGAAAAGTTGCAAAAGAGTAGTAGTTTCTCTTTACAATGGCAGCTAAAAGGGGGTGGAAATGCATTTGGATTTCCCGTCTTTTCCCGTCTTTTTAAGTGAAACTTGTAAAAATAAATATTACTTTTGTAAAAAACAAAAAAAAATTAAACGTAAAGAAAAATTTTTAAGTAAAAATATGAAAAGTATAAATTTGGGAAAAAAATTTTGGAAAATAAAAAAGTGAAAAGCAATGTAAAAATAAATTTTCTTTTGCGGAAATAAAATTGTGGAAACATTAATTTGCGACAGTAAAATTTATGATTGCAAAAACAAAACATATAACTTTAAAAACTAATAAATTTAATTTAGTAAGGAACGAGAAGGAAAAAGAAAACAATTAAAAATATCCCTGTAAAATTAAAAAAGAGAAATTTAAACTGTGGGAAAATCATATATTTAAAACAGCAACGAATAACGTAATGGATTAGAAAGGTAAAAGTGCTGTTTTCATGTCAAGGTAGGCTCGTGCATGCTCAATCTGTCAACTTAGTGACATCATGACACTTTCCCCTGCACAAGGTCAAATGGAGAACGAGGTTGGACAAGCTAGAATAACAAGCTTGGAGGGACGAAAGGGTGGCTGTGAGGTAACTCTCAGGTCTCCCATGGAAAACATGGCGGGTTCGAATCACGTCTGTCGAGGTTACATTTAAAAAATCGCACAGAAGAAAGACATACTGAAATAGAAAATGCCTTGCAGTATTTACATAATTATAATGATTTTAAAAATGAAAATGAAAAAGAAGAAAAGACACTAACCAAATCAAATTGAATCAAGTTTATAGTAAATTTTTTTAAAATGTTTTACCTACAAACCTGTGTACATTCAGAAGAATTCGGTATATTTATTGAAGATGATTATGACACTAATGTCATTATCAATAGCGAAAAGGAATTGCCTCTTGAACAAAAATTGGAATTAGCGATAACTAAAAAACTTTCCTCAAACCAAAATACGATACAGAAATCAGTTATATCCACCGACGAGAAATCGATTTATTTGAAGATGAGTGACTTACAGATATACTTGGAAAAAATATATCGCGCATTGCTAACAGTTCCACCAACTAGAGTAGATCCTGAAACAGCGTTTTCGACAGCTGTGCCAATTTTTGCAGACAATTACGTTCCAGGCTTAATGACAGCACAATACATGCATTATGTTTTTTAAGACCACATTTCAAAAATTAGTAATAGTACCACAGACTGAGTAGCAATTTTTCTGCGATTTAAATACATAAGATGTTCCTTGTTTCTTAACGTTTTTGTGATTCTTTGTATACTGTTATAATTTATAAGTTACAAATGATTTTTTTGTAATATTTACTGTCTCTGTAATAAAACTGGCAAATAAAACAAAGAAACACGTGTGTTTGCTTTCTTTTTCTAAAATTCCTACTACCGGTGTTAAAACCGGTATTAAGATCTAAAAAATACCGAATACCGGTACTGAACTTTTGGTTTTGAAAATTGCAATCCCCAGTAATGTAGTAACAGTATGCATAGTTTGTTAGAAGTGTGTTAGAACTATAAGCCTGATTGCTTCAGAAAGTCTTTTACAAATTCATTCCAGTTTTCATCAGTTTTACTGCAATTACTTAATGACAACCGTAAAAGGATAGACATTTTAAGAATTTTAATTAAAACACTTTTACGGTTTCAATAAATTAAAATGAAATTATCCATTTACATTTATATTTATTTTTTGATACAAAGGAAAACCTCGCGAGAAGTGGTGAATTGTAGTGATATTGCTATAAACGTTTATAGCTTTTAATTTTTAAATGTATTTTTTGCCACAATTTTCTTTAATCAAATGTGTACAACTTTATTTCCTTCATGCTGTAGAAAATTCTGAGCAAAATTTTCTGAATCAACAGGTAAGCATAAAACATATTTTATTCTTCCCAATTTTAATAATTGAATTTTCTCAGAAAATTAGAAAATTCCTTCCTGTTTAGCCGAGTAGCGGCCGAGCGTTAAAATCTTTGAACACTGGTAATCGATTACTGGTAGCTAGCCCGATTGGCTAGTCGCGCAATCGGGCTAGCTACATAGGTGTTTTCGTGGCTTTTCTATGTATAACTTGTATATGAGCCATTTTCCATTAAGAAGTCCTCCACCAAACCATCCCCCCCTTTAGACAGATAGCCCTTGAGTTTTTTGCCATAACCACAAAAACAAAACGTTTCTTTTTTATATATAATAAAATCGTTGCATTATTATCAGGACATAATTTTTCCTACCTTCAGAGTACAACATGAAGTTTTAATGTTCATTCCTTCTAATGTTTAATACTTTCGCGCCGACTGTCACGTATACGTGCCAGCAAGAAACGCACTCATTTTTCAGCCCATACGCTGGCGTGCCGGAGCATTTTCATGTTCCCCCACGGCGTCACATGGTTTCAGATACATGGCAGATTTGACCTTCTACTCAAAATGAGAGTAGCATGACTCACAGACACGGAGTTTCTGATTCTGTAAAAGTAAGGAGAAAGGAATATTTCGGAATGGTATGCTTTATGACGGCTCTTTAAGCTGTCATATATGTTAAAATTAGTGTTTAAATATCTTTTTCCTTTACTTTACATGAATACATACATATATATATATATATATAAATTGCTTACTGGGAAGAATAATTTTCGGGAAGCGCTATTCAAATTATTCCAAAGTTTTAACTGATAAAAATGAATTAATCAACTTTTAGATTAATAAAAAGGTACCAGAAAGTCTGTTTAAAAAAGTAAAATCTTTCACGTGAACTCGAAGATAGGACACTCAGGGAGCACAGTCTCTGACAAAATGTCCATATTTGAATCACTAGAAATACCGCTTTCTAACTTTCTAGGAAATGAAATATCACTCTCATTCATATCACTAATTGGCTCATTTATTAATGAGTTATTACGAGTGCAAGGACCGTAACGTAGGACTGTGTGTAAATATCTGTTTTCAAATTTTTCACAAGAAAAAAAATTTTAAGCAACATATTTTGTTTTCAGATATATAATGTTAAAAGTCATGAAATAATAAGTAAATAATGAAAATAAAATGTATAAAATACGTATTTAAACAAGACATAATTTAAATAAATAAAGTATGAGTAAAAATATAATATGAAGCATATGGCGTTTAAATACTCTACAGAACATTATTAAACAACGCGTTGATATTTCGGTAATTTCATGAATTTAGGCTTAATAGCAAAAAACCCTTCGGCCCTGAACACACACGCGGGGAAGAGACTGCGGGCTCAGCGATAAGACACATCGTTAAATGTAGGAAGCTGCCAAGGTCCGTAGAAAGAAAAGGTTAGCTCACTTGGGGTAAACAAACGAAAGTGCGTTCTCGCTGTCTATTGGCTGTGACGTCACTGAAGTTCTCTCTCCTCAGATCAACATAGATTTTTGCATTCATTTAAGCTGAATGTAAGCTTGTGCGCGACTGTGGAAACTCATTTGTTGTTTTTTTAGCTCTCAAATATAATTAAATTTATATAGTATAATGGTTGGTACGCACTGCGCGATTGCATTATGCACCAATAATGCAGGCAAAATAAAAAATAATCAGCAAAATGTATCATTTCATAGGTATAGAAACTTAATAGTGTGTTTTGATTTGATTTAAGGTTTAAATAGCAGAGATGCAAGTTATTTTGAATTTTCGGGTTACTTAAATTAATTGATTCATTAATATATGTAGAAACTTCTATGCATTTTATTTGGTATATTTAAATGCTAACGGTTTTTAATATTGTGAATGGTGACAAATGCATATAAATATAAAGCATTACTTATCAAGTAATAACATTTTTACCACTGAAGCAACTCCCAGCTATGGCTCCATAAAGTTGAACAGAAATGTTTAGTGATACATATATTTCTATCGAAGCCATAACCAGGGTCTGAAGTGGCAGACCAGACAGCAGCTATTGAATCATTTTAAAAAAGTTACATGGGCAGACAAGTCGTATTTTTTATGTGTATCATTTTAGATTTTAAAATCAGAGTTTTTATGGAGATAAAAAGCATCAAAACATGTCATATACTGCAAGGAATATAGTATTACATAGCATATAATTATATAATATCACATACACTTTCAGTAATCCAATGTACACAAAAATACCATAAGCTTAGAAATGCATAATAAAGAAAACACTATATCATGAATAACAGGGAAATTTAAATCTATGTTACAATTTGACTAGAACACATTAAGTTAATGCGATACTAAAGATACAGTATCGCATCGATTGAAATTACACTGGTTATAAATGCATCTAAGGCTAAAATCAAAATTCACAAGATACAGCGAGTTCAAGGGTGTGTAAGTACAAATCTATTAAAGATACATAGTTCTGGTAATCTGCATGTTTTACCCCTATGCATACAAGGGTGTCCACCAAGGGAATGGAGGCCTTTGTGAAGGCCTTTTTAAGAGAAATTGCCTTGTATCCCTATTACGCATGAAGAAAACCATGAAAACTCCCATGCAGCCAGCCCATTCGCCAGGATTTGAACCTGGGTTCATATGCCAGTGTTAGCAAGTTAAATGCTGGGCCACGGTGGGCATTAGTTAAATGTTGCACATACTTACAAATACAGTATATGTAATAACACTCCATACATAATATACCATAAGTACGATTATGTATAATAAATAAAATATCTGATACAGTTCCTTCAGTACTCGTATGTGTAAGCATGTTATTTTATGCATTGCTTGTATAGTGAAAATGGCATTAATATATAGCATTACCATATATAAACAAATTATTATACTAATATTATAAATACCATTATTATATGTACAGAAACTTTACACTTGAGTTTGAATATATTAAATGCAAGTGCTGCAATGTACATAAATGCACTCAGTGTTTAAAAAAATATAATTGTAAACATTGTGTACCATTAGTATAGTATCAGGTAGTCATAATTCTTTGTGTTTAGACCATTCTCATTTTATAATAATCAAAGTATACAGTAACATGTAGACTGTAGCTATACTTAAGTGATGTTAAACTGAATGTAAATAAAAATATATAGAGATACATATAAATAATATTACATAAAATACACACAGTACCAAATATGCTTAAATAGTTTTAAATTTTGTGTATGCAACTCACTCAAGTCAAAGCTGAATCAGGATGCACTGGAAAATTTATTTTCACAAATTAGAAGTCGTGGAGGCCTTAATGACCATCCATCTCCTCTTAACGCTTTATATCGACTTTGAATGATTATTTTGGGAAAGAATACTGGTCTTGTGCATGTAAATGCAAATACTGAAGACACAAACCAGGAAGAATTTATTTTAGGATCTGCATTTAAATCCGCAAACATTGAAACTGAGGATGAAGGAGCAGAATTACTATCAGACAAATTAAATAGCATATCTGATTTTCATGAATCTAGTGAAACAGACACTGCAAGTGAAACATTATCATCTCCAACAAATGAATCACCAGTGGCTGAAACATCTGAAGATGCTTTAATGTATCTAGCTGGATGGATTGCTAGAAAATTTAAAATCAAGTATCCTGATCTTGGGCAGATAACTGGCAGTCAAGTAACAGACCATGACTATGCACCACCACCTTGGATTATTCATTTGTCCCATGGTGGCTTGACTATGCCATCACAAAATTTTAAACATAAAATTTTGCGCTTAGAAATACTGTTAAAGAAATTGTGGAAGGATGAAATTCCTAAATGTAAAGTTATACAGGGCACAGTAAGAAAATTAGTTGAGAAAATGGAAGGAGAAGGTTTAGGAAGAGATATAATTGAATCATTTGTAAAACAGAGAATGTTCATTAGAATGAAATATAAAAATGTGAATGAAAAAAATTTAAAATTGAAGCAAAAATTTAAGAAATTATCAAAATTTAGGAAATGTATGATTTAAGAATATAGAAAAATTTAAAAAACAAATATGCCAAAATTCTTTTAAAATATATTTATAAAATTAAGATCCATATTTACTAAGATTTTGCTGAATGTAGTAGTAATTTCATTTTCTATCTGTACTTATACTTTGTAATGATTTGTATTATGAATGAATAATGTAACTTAAGCAAATATTTTATTAATTGCAGTTTTAAAATATGCATTCCATTACTATAAGTGCATCATAATATATTTCATACAAAATTTCATTTATAAAATTCAGATCCATATTTACTAAGATTTTGTTGAATGTACTGTTTAAAATTTAGTACCAATTTTGAATTATATAAATTTACCTGCAAAAAGTGCAAAATATATTTGCTAGTATCTACGAATGTAATCATTACGTCTGTGGGGATATTATATACAGATTATCATATTAAATAAACATCCATCCTTTTTCCATGTGTTCACAGAAAGTACAATGACAGTCAAATGATGTTAGTATAAATTGCATAATGTTTTAATGAGTGCATTTATCTGTGTATGAATAATATTTGTCCACAACTAAACTGATAAACTCTAATTTTTTTATTCATAGAATGGTTAAACTGAATATGTTAAATGAAATGTAATATTTAAGTTATTATACAAACAAATTCCTTTTTTGATACAAAAATAAATACATACAGCATTCAGTCCTATTAATATCTAGGATTTACTTCTTTGAAATAAAAAATGAGGATGACAATCCAGAAAATGACTACATGTTTCATTTCGTTATAATTTTTATACATTAAATAACACATAAGTGAAATAAATATAGAAACCTAAAAGATAAAATTCTAAATATGCAATATTAATAACAAAACATATAGAGGATATGCAAATATTCTTTTAATATCTTTTACTTATTTTTTTGATATAAAAAGTTAACATCATCTATCTGAATACTTTTAGAAAATTTTATTTTTTATGCTTACTAAAAGGTAAAATTCAAAGGGTTAAATATAGTGTCAATTTTTATATAGAATTACATAATGCAGCTGCTGAATTCAAAGAGTATGCTGATTAAGTATTACACTTCCTTTCAGTTATAGCTTGAATAGTTCATTTGTCCATGTTTCTTGTTGCTGCTTTACATCAAGAAATTACAAAGAAGTTTTAGAATCTAGCGACTTATAATTTTATGCAATTTCTTTTTTATCTATTAGAATTAATCACATATTACAGAAAAAGTTCATGCGAGTTCATCTAAAAAAAGCCACAAGTAAACCAAGATTTCTAAATGAAACAAGTACTGCAGAAACAAATGGACCGAAAGTAGGCTTTAGCAAAATAAAATAAATTTAAATTTCAGCCAAATTAGATTCCAAACATTAGGGACAAGTTTATACAGCTTTATAGAATAAATGTTCATAATTGGAATTTCTTTTATTTCAACATTTAAATATCACTACACTACATATTTTCCAGTTCTTGTGAAATGTGGGTTTTCAGTCTGTTGAAGATAAAATGAGCAACGGTATAAACAGCTGAATCTTGAATGGCAAATTCTGTAACGAAGTTTGAAAGATTTCCGATGAAACAATAAATTACTGAGGGAACTTTTCGTAATTAAGACTTACTCTACACAGTAAACAATATTTTAGGTAGTTAAGTTTCGACTCCAAATATTAGAATATTTACTTTTCCGATGAAAAACAGAAAATATTTCAAAAGGAAATACGAAACTACTATTAGCAGATGCTACAGAGAACTTCAGTGACGTCACAGCCGAACGAGTCGCTGGCTTTTCGTTTGTTTACCCCAAGTGAGCTAACCTTTTCTTTCTACACACACGCGGGGAAGAGACTGCGGGCTCAGCGATAAGACACATCGTTAAATGTAGGAAGCTGCAATGTATTTCTGAGCTGTGATTGGTTTAAACTCATGTAAACGGAAACTACATTATGGAAACGGAAACATCATGTAAACGGAAACTACATCATGTAAACGGAAACTACATCATGTAAACGAAAACTACATTATTACAATGGGAAAAATTAAACACATGTCTTGTTTTGCAGCTTTTAAATCTTTCTGTGTATAGTGCCTTAGTTCGACGATTGTAATTGAAGCTGAAATATGCTTGATTAATTCTGTTTTTGGTAGAATCCTGAATTTATTTTTATGTGTGTGTATAATATTAATTTCTGTCTGCGCTTCACATGTTCATTGACTGAAACGTTCATAATTCTTTCTTGTTTCTATACCGTAAATAACATATATCTATATTATTACTGATTTAAATGTGTGAAAATTCATGTTCAGTATGTTTTGAAATTACTGCAACAATAGTGCCAGCTTAGTATTTTGTTTCTTAATTGCTGAAATTTATCAATGCTATTTTTTTGTTTTGTTTTGTTTGTTTCCTTGTTTAATTCCAAAACATGACTTTAATTTGCACAAAACCGCATTTATGGTAGAAGCGTATTATTATTTTTATTTTGCTTTGATTTGTGTGTTTCAAGCTGCATTTCGTTACAAACACTAGATCTGTGTTAAATAAATATGTTATAAACATACAGGAAATTCTCTTTTTTTTATTAACCATGTTTATTATTTGTATTATGTGTAACACTGTAGTACTTGCTACAAAATTTCATATTTTATTTCATTTTTTCTTATATAGAAATTAGGCTAAATAATATGATGTAGTGGTTTTTATGTTCAGAGTAACAATATTATATTTGTCACTCAATTTTTCATTTATAGTATTCATTACTGAATTATTTATTCATTAGGCTAAGAAACTGCCAGATTAAAACACTGAGCACCTAGAAGGGACAAAAATTAGTTATGCTAAATAAGTATAGTTTAAATAATTTTTTATCAGCTAGCACAGTGCATATTATATACTCAAAGGTCAACAACCAAAGTCCATTTATCCGCACATAAAGACCAATAGCAGCACCTTGTAAGTGTCATTTATATTTCTCATACAGATAGGGGCCACTGAGCTGCTCTCACTTATTTCTAATTAGTATCTACACATACCTTTCCCAGAAAAGAATGAAATAGTGCAACAGCAAGGCATGAATTTACTGTAGCATATTAATGCTACAGTATGGAAATAAGATAACCTAAAACAAGTGTAAAAGAAGAACAGAGATTTTAAAAGTAATTAAAATTCAACCCTCATATTATAATTTTTGAAATGCAGAGATAGTTCTTCAGATTACCAATGTACGTCAGACACTAAAGTACACCACATAATCACTCAAAATACAATTATTCTACCAGTCTCAAATTGAATTTTGCCCAGAGGGAAAAAATTTGCATAGATACTTAATCAAAAACAATCCAAATTTCTCTTGTATAAAGGTGAATTCTGATGTTTTTCTCTTGCTGGTATATTAGAAATTCACTTCTCCCTACTGTAAACTGACTAGGCCCCAGATCTCCTTTTGTAGATATGTATGTGTGAAACTCTATATTGATGAGAATGAAAATGCTTTCCATTCAGTATATGACAATAGGCATGTGAACTCAAGTAGACAATATTAGGATTATTGCCACCAAATCAGGTAGGAAAGTTTTTAGAATTTATGACCATCACTGGCTGTCAGAATTGCACCAGACAACCTAGTGCTCGGCCTGGATGATATTAACGGTTAATTTTGAAAGGGGAAGTTTATGAGAGTAGGTCAGGTATTATGATTTGAGATGGAATATTCAAGACTATCTTTTATTAGTATGTTTTCATTTGAGATAGCTTAGAGAGTTAAGAGAAAAAAATAACATATTCCTAGACATCTGATAAGGATTTTACTAAAGTAAAATTCTACTGAAAGGTGAATTGAAATCAACTCGTGTCTAAATTAGACTGATGTATAAAGGTTACTTTATGAAGGAAAAAAGAAGAAAAATATGTCATAGATATTAATTAGTATGCAGAAGCACACTGGAGCATCTGCTACACTAATATTATTTGGTTATGTTCTGTGTATCCATACCTTATAGTATTGGAATATCTGATTACAACAAAGAATGTTAATGCCTATTAATAAATATTGACTTTCTTTACAAAATAATTATTTTTAGCAGTGATCTTTTGCAGATTTCCTTTATTCTTTTTTTTATATCCATCAAAATATGCCCATCACATAATTGTTTTGAGAGAAACTATGTTTCTTAGTTTTTCTAACATAAGGATCGCCTTGGACAGCACTTTTCTTAGAAACGAAGATATAAAATGTAGTAGTGGAAAGAGATAATAAAGATCATAAAAACTAAACGCTTAAAGAAATTTGCTAATTGCGTAAGTTTTAGAAATGTATTAGAAAAATAAGAATATCAAGTATTTAAACTTTTTGAAAAATAATACATAAGGGGAATAATTTGCCGAAAATCTTTTGAAGAGAAAAGGTAGACCAGTGACAGAGCGGGAATGTCGTTGAACCCTAGTAGTTCGAACCGGGTTCGAATTCCAGCAAACACGCTGGCTGCAGGGGCGTTTTCTAGGTTTTCCTATGTGTAACAAGGATACAGAGCAGTTTTCTTTAGAAAACCCTTCACGAAGGCATCTCTATTTTGTGTACTTTTCCATAGCAAAAGAAAAATGCAATATAAGAAAAAAATTGTTTCTTAATGTGTGGAGATTACTTTAAAGAACAAACATTTTTGCTATGATTTTCAAAAAAATTATAAGATAATAGAAGGAACTAACCTTTTTTATTAATATCGGAATAAATAATTATTTTCTCACCTATTTTATATTAAAATAAATGATTTTTTTCCTTCATCGTGCTTGCTAAAGTTCCTAATAAGCTTGCCCTTGTCCAAAAATCGGTAGGAACTGAAGGTTTTCGATGTTTAATATTTTATGTGTTTAATCGTGATATTTTAATCTCATGAATGAACTCAGCCCTGGCCAGGGATGTATTCTTTCATAGCAGAGTAACAGCAACATTCGTAACATTAAGACTAAATAAATTAATTTTAGAAGAAAAAGATTTTGATGTACTGTTATCTATTGTTTAAACACCTGGAAGAAATGTTAATATTTTCATCTAGCGATAAATCCTGTCCATTACTAATAAAACAATTCGAGAGCGTGTTTTTATTACTCTGCGATGCATAAGACGTTTTATTTATCTTCGATATTGTTGTGTTTTACGGGTTCGTGGATTTGAGAGTATCCGATGAAAACACGATGCAGAACAATAAAAAGCACAATTTTTATTGTTCTGCATCACTATTTACAGCACAGTTCCAAAATTGCCTTTATAAGCGTCGAAAATCTACAATAAATACGCTGAAACAATCAGCAACACAGCTTCAGGCTGTAACTGTAAAGGTAGCTTCACGGCAACATTATAATAAACACCGTGGAACAATCACCAATACACTGTCAAGCTATACTGTAAAGGTAGCTTCACGGGAAAGCACTATCTCGATCGCTTTCCGTTCACAAAACTCTCGCGTAGATTAGCACTCACAGTAAGTAGCTATTCTCACAATAATCACAATTAATCACACACTGCTGGCTCTTAGAAACGCAAGGGTTTATATAGCTTTTCATTATGTTCCACAGGTTTCGAGAAATATCTCGACAGGATATTATTCTAGAAGCTTCCCGATTGGACCATGGGATATCGCCAATTTGGTCGCCAGATGGGCGATAAAGTCGCCAATCTGGCAACCCTACCATACACTATTTTATGGCAACCCTAGTGCTATGCCGGAAAGCTTACATACAGGCGCAACCGCCGAATTTTTCGCAACAATATTATTAAGAAAAAATTTTTGCTCAATACAGCAAAAGTAAATAATTCAGAAAGCCATTTTATCTGAACTTTTCAGCAACAGTTTTCAATAAGTGTTTCTTTGTACCATGAGTGTCATAAATAAAGTAGGTTTCTAATATCTTATCATAACGGTCAGTTGCAAAATTCCTACCTTTGACTTTTATAAATGCTATCATCTTACATCTCCCCGCAAAAAAAAAAACCTGCTGACTATTATTTTATAATAATATATAGATTGAAAAGCGATTATATCTACTCCTTTTTTTTTAATTTTGATTAAACTGTAGTAGACTTTATAACTAATTTGATGTTTTTCTCCTTATAACAGTTTTAGCATAAAGAAGTACAGAAACAATCGCTGGATTTCACAAAATTGGAATACTTTTTGATTTTAGTTTTAATTTTATTTGATTTTATGAGTAAACAGAATATATTTAATTTTATGAATTGGCAAGAGTAGGCTGCCGTATTATTTAAAAGAAGAAGGAAGTAAAAGCTTGAATTTTATTAGTATTATTTTTTTAATTTGAGTTCTAAACTTTGATTTGAAACATCGGGCAACAATCTGATGTTTTCAAACTATAAATACTTTATTTTTTCGTTTATTGTTAGCGATATGAGTTGTATAGTATTCACTTCCTCGGCCACAATTGTCGTGAATGTTTGATTTTTAATAATTATTCCCTTCGTCCCTGGTGTAGATCCGTAGTAAGAAATGCGACAAATCTCGTTTACTCTTCTTTTCCTCCTTGTCTGCTGTTGTTCTTAATTAGTTTGAACTGTAGTAAATTATTCCCTTCATTAACGTGAAATATACGCATTTGGTATATTTAATACAACCATAATCTGCTCTAAATTTATACACAAAAAACTGACTAATATTATAAAGGACAATATTAATACTACAGAACTAAATTTTGTAGTTCAAGTACGCATTCCGCTAGACGATAAATATTTTTACTCTCATTCTATTTAAAATACTGCATGAGAGAAATGTTCAAATTATGGATTTTTAACAGCGAATATACTTTTTTCATAGCATTATGCAAATAAATTACTATGAGAAGATTCGTCTCAATGCTTGTAGCCCTTCTAAAACTGGAAAATATTTGTTTTACAAATTAAATGTAATAAGTATCTCATTGCTGAACCACATTTAAATGATATCAGTTTTATGAATAATGGGCATGATATTTTGGAGAGCTTTACGGATATAATTAACAATTTTGTAGTCTTTAATCATCAAGAAATTCCCTTAAAACGATTGTTTTATTAAAAGGAAGAATTTTAATTTCAGTGGCTGGGAAAGACGTATATCAATGAAAGAACTATACACATTTATTACTTCTGCTATAATTAATTTAAATATTAGAACTAATTTAGTGGCGGCAAGAATTTATAAACGTCTCGTGCCGAAATGTCTTTCATTTGTCTTTGAGTGTTAAGTATTTAAGAATTATTTAAGCATTAATGGGACTGTCCTTTTTTTACTGAAAGCTTACAATTTTTTTTTGCAAATTGGATATTAGTTATTCCTTTGATGATTTCTTTAACATTTTGCCTAAGCCATGAAGCCAAGAATTCATTTCCCAGATATAAAATGTAATTTTCTGCTAAGGCCAAGTCATGACGAAAGCTGAAAGATACAGAAGACGAAACGTCTAGTAAACGACGTTGTAAAATGAAATTAAAAGATATGTGAAATTATTGTTCTAAGAACTGAAAAGAAAACCTATGCGAATCTGTACTATTGTAATGAGCAATCAATAACAAGTTTAAGAACTTTTTAGAGAAGCAAAATAATAATAATAAATCTGAAGGTTTTCAGATTTTGTATTACGCCCAAAGCGGAGCTTGCTTAACGTTTTATGTGTTACCTTTATTTATTGAATATCATGTTCTTAAACCAGAAAACTCAATTCAACAGCAATATCAGAAATATTTAAAAAGAGTATATCTTTAGAATTTCCGAAACACAATCTCGCGCGCTGGAGAATTTTTTTTTGTACAGCTTTGCCGTTTCTTACTTTGAAATCGTTGAGTTTGTTAGTCAAAAATTCGTTAAAGTTTTACAAAATATCAAACAGATAATAAAACAAATTCCAGATTTGGGCTTCCTGATGCCCAT
The DNA here is from genome assembly GCA_000611955.2 of Stegodyphus mimosarum. NCBI lineage: Eukaryota > Metazoa > Arthropoda > Arachnida > Araneae > Eresidae > Stegodyphus > Stegodyphus mimosarum. The sequence goes on from KK114800.1 coordinate 282,942, forward strand.
ATTCGAGTGAAGGACTACGTTATTAAAAATTTGATGTCTGTAGTTACCGTTGTTTTTTTCACAATGCGAGAAACATACATTCATACAGATTCTTCATTATTTAGTTTCTCTAAATATAACGCAGGACTCATATTTGGTCTCAAGAGATTTGAAAAGCGATTCAGACTTTCATAGTAGTTTCTTTTCTTTCTTTCTTTTTTTTTTTTTTTTTATTTTTTTGAATACTATAAAAGTCAGTTATACTAAAAATTTTTATAGTGAAATTTTTTATATAGTTTTTATTATTTAGTTATACTAAAATTTTTTTATAGTGAACCAACGCAAAATGCCAAAGCAAAACTAATAGCCCTTTTGGGCAAATTGCCCCTTTGGGCTAACAACTGTGTGAATTTCAAATGAAATTATGAGATTTAGAGTTTTCAGTTTTTTATATTAAAAAAATATTAAGGGAATTCAAATCTAATTGTGAATTCTCAATCCAGAATAAAGCTAAAAACCGAAGTTTGTTATTTCAGATTTATTGCATATACAATAGTTTAGCTAATAAATATTCTACTGAATTTAAGATTTTAATAGGAATATGTTTGAAAATGAGATATCTGTAGTTCTGAAATCTATTCATGAAATGTTGAACACTTGCTGGCCATTTTCCCTACCGCACTCCCACGGTCAGTCAGAGAAAAGCTATTCTTTTGCAACGTCCTTAGTCCTTGACAGCTCGCAGCTACTAATGTTTATGGAGCAATCTATCTCAATTACGCGGAATCTTTGATCCAAAATTCTGGGAGGGAAGACAACTAACAAAAGAAGTTGCTAGCATTTTTCGAAAGTTCAGTGTTATTTTCGCGACATTTTAGGGGGAGTTGGATCAAAAGTTAGCGACAGTTTTAAAGGTATATGCAGAAAATAACTCGAAAGGCTAAGGGTTAAAATCTTGTGTACGCTGCCAGTGCTTTCTGCGCCTATTGCGTTCTTTAATAAGTTGGATAATCCTGTCCGGCAGCTTCTGGTAGTTTTGCTTCTTGACCACGTAGGTTGAGTTCTTTATTGCTTCTTGAATTCTCCTATTAAATTTTAGAATAGTATTTTTCACATCAGCAATGTGTTGTAGCGGCACCCTACTTTGTGTGTTGTTCATTAAATTTGTAAAAATATGCGGATTTACTTTGGTATTTGCAGTATTCAGTGCTGGATAAAATCCATAAAAGTCAAAAATAACCGGCCTGTGGCCGGATAAGCTATAGACTAGAGTTAGGAAATTTGCAACATTTTTATTACTAATTGTAAAGTTTATAATAGAGATATTGATAAAGACCACTTCAGGTAGAATGTTAGCTATAACATTCTACCTGAACTACCTATAATACTTCAATCTTGCATGTATTTTCCACTTACTGTCTTCAGAGGGGTGTTTTTTGTTTGCATTCAAAGCTCTTTGACAGGCTTTTGATAATATTTCCACATACGACAGTTCCATACAAATCGAAAAACGGAAACACTTCCGCATAAAAGAAACATTCATTGTTGGATGGATAATAGCAATTTGTATATAGATAATAGCAATTAGTTGTTTTAACTGTTTTAAAAAATGAAGCAATATTATGCAGAGCAAGGCAATCAAGATTGTGATCCAATGACAAATGAGGTTAATGTTTAAATGTGAAACGGAATGTTGTTATTTATTATATTATCAGAGAAGTATTAAATTGGATATAATCGCTAAGGGAGGTAATGAATGCTCCACGAAAATATGTCTACTTGAAAATTTGAATTTGATAATGAATGTATCCAAACACATGTTTTGAGTCAAAAGTTTGAAACTGGATGGCTAAATATAAATATAAAATTATAGTATGTTAGAATACTTGTAATTAGGCACACAAGTTCAGTTTAAGCTTTTTAAATAAGATGAGACATGCCTAAAGGAAGAGATGCCTTCGTGGAGGAATTTCGATGCAAAACTCACATTTAAGTGTGTATTAAAAAAATTTTCTTCAATTTTCTAAATTTCTTTCAAAATCTAATTTTCATTCAATTTACACATATTTCTTATATAAAAAATTCTGATATATGCTAAGTTATTGTCAATTACTTTACTCGAAAAATATAGTGAATACACAGAAATTAAAAATTTGCACACTCTGAAAATGAAAAATATTAAATATATGAGTATTTATGCATATCCTTGTAAAAGGCATGCATATGCCTTTAGCAAAATACATAAATATTTATTAAATTATTTATAAATGTATTTGGAAATGAAGAATTTATTTATTCATAAATTCCTATGAATGTTACTGTGAAGAAATCTAGTTATTAAACATATCTAAATTGATAATGATTATAAATATTATCTAAATATGTAATAACCTTAACATTTAATTGTAAACATAAATAGAAATTCTGTTGATGAATATTTTTATAAAACTATATAAGCAAGAACTGTTTGTACTGGAAAAAAAAGTCTGTTAAAAAGTGTTGTAAAGCACAGTCTATGAGATGTGTACTTAAGGAATTAATAAAGAAGAAATTTTAGAATATGTTTGTTGAAATTAAGGATATAAAAAATATAATAAGTGTTAACAGAATTATTTCCTTACATTTATTAATAAATCAGTTACAAACTTTAAGTAATATTAAAAAAAACTTTTTTAATCCCTTTTAAAAATACTCATCAGTACATAGTTTCAGAAAGTTCAGTACATAGAAAACAGCAGCAATATTTAACATATTTCACTATTGAAATAAAAAACTGCTATAATTTGAAATGAACCAAACAGAGCATTTATTATAAAGTGACTCTGATTTTTTATTTAAAGGATGCCCAAGAAGGTAAAAAATCACTTTGTATTTCAAGAAACCTTCAGGAAGAAGCTCTATAAGTAGGAGAGAAATAATGCATAATTTTGATATCAATAATATAATAAACTTTGTTCTTAATTTTTGTAGTCATTAAGCAAATAAAATTAAATTACCTTAAAATTTCTTTCTAATGTAATTAACAAAACTTTGTGAAAATATTTCATTCAAATTAAACTGTTCTGGAAAAAGCATTTAATTCCATTCAGAAAAGTTTTTGTACTGCATTTAATTCCATTCAGAATGAAACATTGTTTAAAAATGTTTTCTTTCTACATACTTACGACTCTGAAAAAGAAAATATATTCATTTATACATATATTTACGATGTATTACAAACGTTTACCTCCGATCATGTCAAAAACCTATTATCTTAAGGGATAGTCACCAAATGTTTCGGTTTCCAAGAGGGATGTGCCACTGCTTCAAGGCAGTACGCGGAGAAAACCAGTTAGGACTTCTCATCTTATTTCTACCTCCATAATTTAAACTGAGGATTTTGAATCTTAAGAGAGTGTTTCTGGCATGTGAATTGGATGGTTAGATTTTTTCAGCTCTAGTAAAATGTAAATATCAACTTTGTATTCTTATGCCACCAATACTTTAATCTGATTTACCAGTAAATTATCAAGATCAAGATCAAGATAGTACTTTCTGTTCAAGGTGTCAACTACTAATGAGTTTTAACCTATATATCAAGTAAGGCCGGCGGCCGCTCACTTTTGTTTAGATAAATCAGAGGTGCTTAGCACCGCGCCCTTAGGCGAAAGAATGGTCTATGTGGCAAAGTCATACAGGAAGGCAGTCATGAAATTATAAATTGATATACTTTTGTAGATGTAGAAACATTCGAAAAATTTTTGAGCAGGTGCTGAGTGCGTGCTATTTGCAGTCAGGAATTGAGTGACTGAAATGAACATGAGATACGGAGAGTAAGTCAAAATCAAATCACGTAACCTGAGGTCGAGTTCTGGTTCGTTGATAAGTACTGCTCTAGTTTTATTAATTTAAGAGTAAATAACTCTTGTAGGCCTATATAGTATTGCAATCTACTACATAATAATGATCTAATAACTATGGAGAGGTGAGTTTTATGCTACGTAATTCTTGTTTAATTAGATAGAATATGATTATTCCTTTTTTAGGCGTGGGGGTCACATGGACCAATCATGGTGCAGGATAATCTGTTAAGCGATTTCAAGACGAAAAATAATAGTCCATAAGGCTATTTCAAATAACTCTTCACAAAGTCCGTAATTTGGCTTTGCCAGATAATAAAAATACACTTGAAACTCAACACAAAAATAGTTAATCATATCACGAATTCTTGAGTAAATGAAATGCAATTAAATACTGGGCACTATTTACATTATGTACACTTTCACCACTTTGAGATGTGATGAAGAGAACGTGGTCGCTTAACCAGATTTTCTTCTGTTGGATCATAGTTTACGAGATTTTTAATAGCATTATATGGTGAATTCTGAACTTGGGTAAAGAATTTGTGCGAAGTTATTAAGATCTGTTCTTGTATTTCAGGAATTTTCAGGTCTTGATAAAGCTGGATATTTCTAATAAACCAGGTTGCTGATGTTATTGAACGTAGAATTTTATTCTGTAGATAGCTAAGTTTCTTTCTATGGGTTTTGCAAGCCGTGGCCCAAGTGGGGACTGCGTATAAGAGAATTGGTCGAATCAGCATCAGGTAAAGATTGCGTTTAGTATTCAGATTTAATTTAGAATTTTTGCCTAGAAGCGGGTAAAGAGCCATAGAAGCTGCATTAGCTTCGTTGGTGATATAACTGATGTGTTCTTTGAAAGTGAGCTGTGCATCAATATACACTCCAAGATATTTGTACGAATTGGCCGAAGGGATAAGAGTATCATGAATTTTTACATTGATATCCAGAGGGTAGTTTTTCTGATATCTTCTGTACAGAAGCCGTAGAATTTCAGCATTTCAGCGGCAGCATTCAGCATTTGGTGGGATTAAGATTGATTTTCCATCTGTTGAACCATTTTTCTATTATTTTAATTCGGCTATTCAGTTTGTATATTGCATGTTCCGGGTTTAAGGAATTAGTAAGTATTACCGTATCATCGGCATATTTAAGGATTTTTGCATTTTGCGGTTTGGGCATGTCACTTGCATATAGATTAAAGTTTGCTGGAGAGATGACGGAACCTTGAGGTAGTCCTCTATGAATATTTTTATGTGTGGACAAAGCATCACCACAGCGGACTTGGAAGATACGATCTTCTAAATAGGAAATCATGAGATTTAAGAAACTTGAAGGAGGGTTCAATTTCGATAACTTACATATTAAACCAGCATGCCACACTCGATCGAAGGGCCTTTTCGAAGTCGAGGTAGCATGCGGCAACTCCGTTTTTCTTCTGAAATTCTACGGCAATGAATTCTATGAGATTAAGAATTTGATGCGATGTTGAATGAGCTTTTTTAAACCCGAACTGCTGATCGTCTGTATCAATTAATTTGTCCTTGAAAATTTGGAGCCTTGAGGCAATTACGCTTTCAAACACGTTGCTGATAGTGGGTAGAAGGCTGATAGGTCGATAGCTGGATACTTCTTTTGGATTTTTGCCTGGTTTCGAGATCATTATTACAATTGAATGTTTCCATTTTTTCGGAAAATAAGAGAGCCTAATACATGAATTAATTAAATTGCACAGTAGAATTATACAGTTTTTCGGTAGAACTTTAAGGGCTTCATTACTTATGTTGTCAAAGCCTCTGGCTTTTTTATTCTTTAGCTTCCTGAGGATTTCTTGGATTTCTTTGGGGGAGGTAAATTTTACATAATCTCTGTTGCTTTTAAGTTTAATTTCTTCGACTTCGTTATTGATAGTATAGTCAAAAGGACTGATTTCTTCATGTTTCTCGAAAACTTTTTCAAGGCTCTCCGCCATGACTTCAGCGATTTCCGTTTCTGCGTTGTGTGTTATATCTCTGTGCGTAATAGGGTGATGAAGATTTGCTTGGTTATTGCGAAGGGATCTTGCAATTTTCCAAACCATGTTGGGTTGCATTTCTAAATTTTCAAGAAAAGAGTCCCATTTATTGGAGCGGTAGTTAATTATTTCCTGTGAAATTTGACGAGTGAGGTAATTCACGTGAGTCTTGTCGTTTGGATCTTTTGTGAGTTGCCAATTTTTCCTGCATCTATTTCTTTATTTTATAAGGTTTAAAATATAATTCGGGAGTTCTTGCGGAGAGTAATTTTTCTGCGTATAAGTTGCTGTGGCCAGTGCCTTTTGAATATGTCCGTTAAATTTGTTAATTTCATTTTCAACTTCTTCGGGATGGTTAATTACTATGCTACTGGGGATATTAATAAGTTCATTTTTATAGATAGTCCAGTTAACTTTAATCTTCGGTCCAGTTAACTTTCGATCCCTTTTTTGGGGTAGCTGGTGTTTTTAAGAATTTAGCGTTACTATCAGGTGTGGGGTTAGCACTAACTATTTTTATTTCAGGTATTTTACCATTTTCCTTTTTCTCTATGTTATCATGTATGATACAAAGATTTTTAAGTTGTTCTTCCATAATCGTAAGCCTAGGATCAGCTTTCGGTAAATTAGAATTTTTTAAACTCTCAATTTCTGTTTGCAAGTGGTTAATTTGCATAGATAGGCGATTGTAATCGATATGACCTCCATTACTCTCACGTATCTGCTCAATTAAACTACGTACATTTTTATCCTCTAAACTGCTCATTTCTTGCTGCTTAACCTAAACCATTTGCCCGGTAATGCATGCTCAGAAATAAACAAGTCAAAAAGAACTTACCAGACGCTTCAGACGCTGATGAGATAGGTAATCCACTGAGAAAGCACGTGTGCTGTACACTAAGTTCGAATATAACTCACCAGAATTCTCAAAAATTATCCCGATTTTAAGAGTATGAATGCCAAGAACAAGAAATTACAGATATCAGCAATACCATACTATAATAAATCGCCCCAATAAATTAGTGGCCAGCTTATAGCTTAGTAATTAACTATGTAGTCTTAGACTACTGATCAACTTTTTTAATTTCTTCGATTGTTCGTATTTATTAGCATCACCACTAGCTGTGGTTATCTATAGCTTGAGCCATGCCCTGTTTTGTTAAAAGATGTTTAAATTAAAAGGTTGCTTTAAAATTCTTCATAAGGCTTCATACTATCTCAAGCATATCGATAACTCACTATGTGTCTATTAAGGTTATAAGACTAAAATTCCAGTATTAGACCAAGAATAACCTTATAACTTAATGGAAATGTAAGATATTCATAATAACTAAATGTGTGTTTCTTAAAGTTAATAGGGATATTTATTAACTGTAGTGATTTGACAGGTAACCTTCAAGAACAGTTTAATAGTTAGTTAATTGTGTTGTTGCCAGCGTAATTTTGTCATGATTTAAACATGGTTATCTTCCACTGTCAGGGCCATTCCTACCAGGGGTGTAGCGTGTAAAAGTATGCTGTGGTTGGACTCTCGTGATACCACTACTAAACATTTTAAATTCATTGTAATTGTCATATATAAGTACTTCTTATACAGTTTGTCACAGGTAAGCACTCTATGAGTATGAAATAAAAATTTTATTCATTGATTTTTTTTAAAATTTTGAGACGGCAATCTTAGAAAAGTATGCAGCCAACCAATGGCCTAGGGATGGCCCTGTTCACTGCTATAAATCTGTGGGGGTAGTCTAGCTGACAAGTACTTCATATTTCTGGTGTATAACTCTCAAGCTACTTTCTGTAGTATTATTGCTGAAAACTGAGGTTATCGCTTCTTCCATTCGTATGTCTGCTGCTGTGTGTTTTAATCCAGTTAATGACAGTTTTAACTATGGCATATCAAGAATTTCACAGCAATTAATGTAATTTTGGTGGCATCGTTTGAGAGCACATGTAATATGTAGTTTCCTTCTTAATTTAGGAACAAAAGCTGCTCAAAGATAAATGGAGCACTTACCCAGGAAGGGATTACTTTCTTTTTCTTTTTAATGAGAACTACAATAAATTTATTTACGTTAAACAGAATTTTTGATTTGTTGTGTAGCTTCTAAGCTGTAAATGTGTATTTGCAACCATTTATATGAATAGATTAAGTGATGCTTTTTATGTGATAAAATCACATTTTTGAATCTGTGGAAATGGCTACAGTATAGAAGTATTATCAAAGAAGATAATAAGATTTTGGAAACGAACTATTTGGTGCAATTTTTTTTTGTTTTGGCATGATATAAAACAACTGCATTACTATTGTTTTGGTTAATAATGATTATTTTGATACTGATAGCTGACTGGTTGCACACCAGTGTATATCCAAAAAAGACAACCGCAACCCATAATATCTGCAAATATTTTATATTAATATAATGTATTATTTATTATTAATGTATATTAATATAATGTATTATTTATTATTAATGTATATTAATATAATGTATTATTTTATATTAATATATAATGTATTTAGCAACGCATACAACTAGAACTTTTAAATTCCTGGATACCTGCTATACGGACTACTGCCCAGGCAGCGATGCCGGTTCATGAAATAAAGCCCTAGGGCGCATGACATAATCCGGACGTGGGTTTATCTCGGAAGAGAAATCGGAGGCAGAAGAAGAAAAGAAAAAAGAGGCCTAGGACATCGCAAGAGAAAAAATGATACGGCAAGACCTGATTTGCGGAGCAAGCAATTCATCTGACACTGTAACGAGAGCATAAATGAAACGTGAAAATCTTGATAACATACGAACAATAGTTCAAAAGGTGTTACTAAATCTCAAATAAAGGATATGTACAAATTTATAATTACACAGGTACAAAAACAAATACAAAGGAGATGCAGATAAGAGAATTACAAAATTTAAGCAGGATACTAGAAAATAAGAAAAAATACAACTATATACAAATGAGAAAGAAAGTTAAGCAACTACCAATCGAGGAGTTGTCTTGGATGCTCTTGTGAGACTCCATCTATGATTGTGTGAGCAGCTAGTGGACGAATAAATTTGTCTTCTGAAAGGATTTCGTAGTTGAATATCTGGGAGTAATTCACAAAGTCGCACTGCACAGCTTTGTTAAAAAATTTATCATTTGATTTCCTTATATAGTCCTATATAGTTTCAAGCTTGAGATCTCTGTGGAGAAGTTCGTTTCTTATAAGAAAATGGGCATCTGTGATTATTCGAAGGAATTTAATCTGAATGACTTGCAGGTGATGAAGTTGATTACAGGTAGCTGTGTTCCAGGCAGGAGAAGCGTAATAAAGAATTGGCCTAATACAGGATGTATAGACATGTCTTTTGGTGCGTAAGCTGAGATTAGAATATTTTCCAATAACTGGTAGAAATCTGTTCATGATGCATGATGCCATTTCTTGACGCTTTGTATATGATCAAACCAGGTAAGCTTTCTATTAAGAATGATGCCAAGATATTTAGCTTTAGAAACAATAGGAACTGGTTCTTGAAACAAAAGAAGATCTTGAAGGTTATTGAACTTTTTAGATTTATTGAGGATAAGTAGTTGCGACTTGGTGCCGTTAATTTTGACTCTCCAATTTGTGCACCAGTCTTCAACTGAATAAAGATATTGTTGCATCTTGGCAATGGCTTGATTCGCTTGGATGGATTTAACAGCAATTGCCGTGTCGTCGGCGTAGCAGGCAAGAAGAGAATAATGATTACATTTTGGTTTAGGGAAGTCTGAGATGTAAAATAAATAGATAATAGGTCCTAAAATTGAGAAGAGAGACGCTTTGGGACGCTTGACCTGATGGGCTTGATGTTGGATTTTTCGTTACCTTGAATAAAGTAAAAAGTACGATGCTGGAGGAATGAGTAAATAAGGAGAATCAGCTCTCGCTGGAGACCCAAGTTGATAAGCTTGAAGATGAACCCCTCATGCCAGACGCAGTCAAAGCTTTTGCTACGTCTAGCATAAGGAGCGCAACACTTTGCTTGTTATGAAAAGCAGCTCCAATAAATTCGACGGTGCGCACGAGTTGTCTTGTAGTACTAAGATGTTTCCGGAAACCGTACTGCTCATCAGGAAGAAGAGGAAAATAGGGTTCTAATCTTGTGAGAATAAGCCGCTCGTAAATTTTGCCTAAGCACGAAAGCAGACTTATAGGTCTGTAGCCATCTGGTTTGGAAGAGTCTTTTCCAGGCTTGGGCAGGAGAAAGATTTTGGCTTGTTTCCATGAATCTAGAAAGTAATTTTGAGTGAAACAGGTATTAATAATGCTGATCAGTTTGCAGATGATGTTCTTGGGGAGGTTTCTGAGCATTTTATTTGTAATTTTTTCAATACCTGGAGCCTTCTTGATATTAAGTTTTCTGATGATGTTAGGGATTTCGATTGGAGTAGTGAGCCTGATCAGATTATTAACACTAGGGATTTGCAGCCATGAGTG
>KK114801.1:0-10943 GCA_000611955.2 Stegodyphus mimosarum
TCCATCACTCTTGAAAATGTTACACTGTGATTCATCTGACAAAATAACTGTATTCCAAAATTTTTCTGATAAATTAACACGAGATTTTGCAAAATTTAATTTCTTTCTCCTGTTTATTTCTGAAATGAAAGGTTTCTTTCTAGCAGATGCCCTTCCACAATAACTTCCTCCATGTCAAACATTCTGTATAGTCTGCAGACTAAACGTTTTATGTGAAGTATTAGCAACATCTTTGGTTAACTGGGGTGCACTTATTTTAGAGTTTTTCTAAACCTCTTTGATAATGCCACATTTTCCCTTGCAGAAAATATTCAAATATTTCTAATCTTATTTTTCATCGATCCTGTCTCTTTGAACTTTTTTACAACACTTCTAACAGTAAATTAGCTTATGTTCAGTTGTATTCCTATAGCACGATAAGTTAAACCCTCATTTCTGAGCTGAATAATCACATTTTTAATATTAACATCCAACTCCTTGGACTTTGAAGCCATTTTATCTCAGTATTAGAAAAATGACATTTTAAAAGTTTTGAAATAGCACTCCAGATTTTATATGAACAGGGTTTCTTATCAGTCTAAAAATGTTACTTTAACATAACAAAATTTGCATAGCAGTTAGAAGTTTGCCGATACTTTTTTGACATTCAAATTTACGTTTTTGTTGTATATTTTGTGTTAAAAGGCATATTAAATTGAAAGTTTCATTAGATTTGGTGTTTATTACCTCCTGTGTTCAATATGTCCAGCTAAAATTGTCAAACATTTCGTTTTTAGGTAATATGATCAATTATAGGCAACTGCCAATATTTTTTTTACTCACTGTATGTTAAACGAATCCCCTATTTTCCCATAACCTAGCGCATTTGATCGTTTAAAATATCTCTCCCAATAATTAAGTCATACGGCTGTGCCTCATCATTCACGATAAACAAATTCGCAGTTGTTTTGATTTCGTCGATTCGAAGTGAAACATGAACATTACCCAAGGTCACTGCAGACGCGCGTTTAACATTTCAAACAATTTTTTTTGTTTCCGGTTGTATTGATAGTTGCAATTTCGAAGATACCGAAGATTTTTTAAAAGTAACACTGCTTTCAGTATCTATCAAACATTCAATCGGTTCACTGTCATTAATTATTGCCTTCTTTAAATATATTATAAAATCAGATAATTCGCCGTGATTCATCGCAAGACTACTTTGATCTTTTATTTTATCATTCATTGACTCTTCGCGACTCTCTGTCTGACGCGGGAGGCATTTGGCGTCACAAATCAAACTAGAGTGTTTACGTTTACATGTCAAGCAGCGCTCTTTTAATTTACATGACCGAACCATATGATTGTTTTGCAGATATAAAAAACATCTTTCGTTTCGTTTTAAACTTTCTAATTTCTGTCACGTTCCTTATTGCAATTTTTGGAATTCTGCTGAGAATTATTGCAAAAAAATGCAAATTTTCTGAAATGCGCTCAGTGCGGTTGCGCTAGGAATCGAATCTTGCTTTTTCCCTTTAAACTTCTGGAATTTATTCTCCTTTTCCGAAAATTTATTAACCGACTGTTTATATTCTACGCTTTTAACTGATTCATTACTGCCCCCTGTTTGTTGAAACAAAAAAATTCCTTCTCGCGTTTCTATTTCTCTTCCAAGAAATTTTAATAATTCTGTTACATTCCAAGAATCGTCATTTTCATGCTGTCTATAAAAATCTAACACAATAGAATCTGAAATAAGTTTGGTTAGTAGTGGAAACAACAAATTTCCGTAACGAATTCGCTTCAACACCAAGAGTTTGTAAGCCGCATACTTGGATTTCTATCGTATCGTATAACTCCCGTAACTGTTTCAAATACGAAGCCGATTTTACAGCGTTTAAATTTAACAAATGGTTAATATGGGATTTTACTATAATTTCTTTTTCAACTACCTTTCCTTAAGTAAATCCACTGCTAAATCATAATTATTTTCTGATACCAATAGTCCTCGAATACTATAATTAAGGCTGGTCCTTTTAAGAAAGCTTTAAGATAATTATATTTATCTATCTTAGATAAGCGTCCTTTACTGTAAATCGCATTATCAAACTTGTGACCAAAATTCTTGAAACTTCTCTAAATTACCATTACCCTCAAACGGTCCTACATGAAGTTCCGGCAACTTTATTCTCGTTTTCTCTAGTTCACTATTCTAAATAAGTGAAGAATTACTCTTTAACGACTTTTTTATTTATATCTGAGTTCTGGAGATAATTCTTGACTTTCGCTTTCGCATAAATAATGCGCTCTCTATATTCCTGATTATTCTCAACTTCTGTTTCGAGATCAGATACTTAAGGAATTAAATCCTCAATTTCTAGATCTAACTTAAATATCTGATCTGCTTTTTCTTGTAGATTCATTTCACATTCTTCTAATGATTTTGTATCTGCAATATCCTGTTCCAATAATTCAGATATTCTGTTAATTACTTCTGTTGTTAACTTTCTTAGAGTTTTGCATTTCACTTTCGCTTTATCTAAAGCTTTCTTAGTACTCTCATCTGTTATGGTATTTTTAACTTTTAACCTCACTGATTCATTACACATGAGAGTCAAGAATAAGTAAACCAACTTTAAATCATTTCAATACAATAAATACTGCAAGGGTAGAAATTGTGTGACAAAACCTTGAAATCACATATAGGTAAGTTACATATGTATGTTCGAGTATAACAGTGAATACCATAACGATAATACACATAAGTTAATGTGTCAGGACTGAGTGTTCTGTGCATGTTCTTGGCAAACATCTTAAAGTAACTCCTTAAAGTCCTTAAGTCCTGATCTGGAACAGGGAGCTGAATGCAGCTATCTTCTGGTTGTAGATACTATGGTATACGTGGTAGAATAACTGCACTTGGAAGGGATTTAAAATCCTCTTTTATTAAATCAATATTATTTACAACCACTTCTCAACTCGGGAGGGATACAGAAAGTAAAAGACCACACTTGGGCCTAAATGAAGAATCAGATAAATTTAAACTAAAGCTAAATAGAAATTTAATTGATCTTTGCTCACAGAGCTAATCGCGGAGTTGGCCTCTAACTAAATGGTGCGTAGCAAGAATTACTATTACTAGCGCACTTGGATTTATTTCAATAAGCAATCACGTAGTAAGCACTATGGCTTAGAATTTAGCTGCTAGTTGGTCAGGCGAACGTCTAACAGAATGACCGTGATCTGAGACTAAAAGCTCTCTCACACTGAGAGGTTTCTACCTCTCGTTTAAATAGTCATTGGCTCCACTTCAAAATTAGCATAAGCTGAAAACGTGCGCTTCTTCTGACGGGAAGTTGAAACTGAGAAGAGATAGAAAGATTTAAATTAAAATAAAAGTTTGTTAGTTTAACTAAAACCTTACAAATGTGTTAACAGGCGTTGTGTTCAACATTAGCAATAACCCGTTCAAGTTTTAATTAAATTTATTGGGTCCAGTGTCTAAACTTATGAATGAAAACAAACAAGATTTGATTTTCTACGAGATATTTTGTCCTGGGATTTTAACAGACGAAGTCATCTATAGTGACTAAACATGAAACAAAGATATGCTTGACAATAAAGCGTATCAGACAAAGATATAGCGTATCGCGGAAAAAACTGAAAATATAGGTTACATGTTGCTCTGGTGGCATGTCGCATAAGAAATATAAAAACAATGTACATACTTCTACAACATTGTTGTGGTTAATACAAAGAGGGGGGACACCAGTTAGATTAATTTTCAATACATCATATATCGTCTTGAAGGGAACCCATTTTTTTCGGCAGCGGTAGAAAATCTGTAAAACAGTAATAAAACGGAATTAGAATTCTGAAATGCATGAATGAAATTGTCGCCATGGCTTCCCGCCGACAGTTTTGCGGTTCACGTCTCTCCAATTTTACCTTCGTCAGACAAAAGCTCGGTCTCAGCTACTGCTTCATGTTCATGGAAAACTTCACACAAAAAAAATTCTTTCCTCTCCCCCGAAGACCGCTGCAGGCTCTTTTTCTTCTTCCCGTCAGCCCCTGGCTTGGCGATGATTGGAGATCCAAAAGCCGCCAGTTGCACGGCAACCCGAGGAGGAAAATCCAAGCTGTAAGGTGAAGGCATGGGGTGGTAAGCCGGATGTTGGCGGATAGTCGCTATTTTTGCAAGAGTTACAAGCAACCCGCAAGGGTCAGTAACCTAACAGTCCAGTTGCTACCCTCGTTCAGGGCCTGATTTTAGCATGGTGAACGCCTGTCAGAGTACGAGTCACCCAGAACCAAAACCTTGGCGTCGCGTAGCTGCATACAAAAAAAAACACCTTTTCAAGCAGGGTGTAGATTCGCACTTAGTGAAAGAAATTTTTCAGACCACTGTCTGACAGAGATAGTATTCTGAGAATTTTTCTCCAGGGAAATTTCAAAAACAAGGTAATAAATCTTGATTTCCAACACAACGTAAAAATGTAAAAATTTTGTGAAAATGAAATAAAGATTTGTTTTTAATTACTAACAATTGAAATATAATAATTACATAGAAAAATTTTATGTTTCTACAACACCATAAACGACTTTACTACCAGAGTCAGAAAATATGGATTCAAACTTTACCTGAAAGAGGGGCACGTTAACAAAACTTATTAAACTTTATACACTAACTTGTGTAAAACAAAGAACAACAAAGTGAAAATGACCTTAAGGGTCAATCTAATCAGAAATTAAGCACTAAACAAAACAAATTAAGATTAAGTGTTAACCAAACATTACAAAAAACAAGTTAAGATTACGTGTAAAGAACAAAAATTAAATGGTTAGCCAAACAACCTTAAGGGAAAAGAGGGAAAAAAAATTCCTATTTTTGCCACAGTTACACTCGACCCACATGAGTCATTAACCAAACATTCCAACAGCTACCCTCGTTCAGGGTCTCATTTAACATAGTGAAAACCTAACTCAGACTGAAATCACCCAGAGCCACACCCGGACGTGGTACAGCTGCATACAAAAAAAAAAAAAAAAAAAACTTTTGAAGTAGGGTGCAGATTTTCACTTGAGAGAAAGTTTCCAGACCACTGTCTGGCAGATATACGTATTCTGAGAAATTTGTCTCCGGTGAAATGACGAAAAGAATGCCATAAATCCCGATTCCGAACACAATGTAAAAGTTTTGTGAAAATGAATTAAAAATTTGTTTTTAATTACTCAATTAAATGAAACACAGAAGAAAATTTCTACAATTGAAATATAATATTTACATAGAAAAAATTTATGTTTCTACAACACCATAGACGACTTTACCACCGGAGTCAGAAAATATGGATGTGTTTGAATATGGATTCAAACTTTACCAGAAAGAGGGGTACATTAACAAAACTTACTAAACTTTAAACACCAACTTGTGTAAAACAAAGAACTTTAAAATTCTTTAAAATTTAAAAGAAAAAAGTGAAAATGACCTTAAGAGTCAACTTAACCAGAAATTAAACATTAAACAAAAGAAGTTAAGATTAAGCGTTAACCAAACATTACTAAAACCAAGTTAATATTAAGTGTTAAAGAATAAATTAAATGGTTAACCAAACAACCTTAAGAATAAAAGAAAAACATTAACACAAGCAACTTAAATTCAGAGTTAACCAAAACCGCCAAAATTAAATTGACAACAATTACTTTTCAACAAGGCAAAATTTAAGATCAACTAAATAAAATCAAATTAATAACTTTTAAGTCTGATAACAGAATTATGATAATCATTACAATTAAGATAGTATACTTCATTTACTGATACTGAATTAAGATAAATATATATTACATAACAATCATTACACAACAGAAATTTTAGTATATGTCTGTTTTCTGTTTATGAAATTCAAAATATTTTCATATCATACTTTCAAATAAAAATTTAAAATTTAAAATGAAATATGAAACATGTGAGTTGTTAAAGTGGTTTTGATTTTAGCAGTATTTTATTTCCTATTAATTTCTAGTATTCATAAAAAAATGAAATGTCTATTCTTTTTTAGAACTTGAAAACTACTCTGAATTTCTACTCCTTTTTAGAACTTGAATAGTTTTGTTTAATTTTATGTTCGTTTTCCAAATAAATAACAGAATTGAAATAATAATTATGTTCTTATGTTACTAAAAAAACATTTAACTGATTGTTTGCTTATATGCCCAGTGTTTGTAGGAGAGTAACAATTCTGTTGACTGTACATATAAATTTGTATGGATATACATAGGAACGTACGTGTACTCAGTTTTAAATTACAAATGCAAAATCATTTGATCTTTTTAAGCGGAACAAAATCTAACTCTGGATGAAATTTGACAAAAAGGAAACGTGTGCTGCAAAAGAAAGTTGTTTCTTTCATTGGGAATTACAGTTTTTTCCTCGTCTTTCAACAGACCACTTCTTTAAGTTCAGATCTGAAACTAAGTTTTAAAACTGTTTTGTTATGCTGTTCTCTTAACTGCTTTAAAACGTTATCATAGGATTTTCAAAAATCGTTTTTATATGTGTATTTTTGTCTTTTTTTTATCTCGTATATTTTCAGATTAATTAAATTACAATGTATTACTAAACCATGATCTTAGTTTTGAATTTGATTATGAATGAATTATTTTATTTTTGCTTACGCCTTATATTATTTTTAAACATTACTTTATCTTTTGGTTTGCTACTGATAACACTCCTTTTACAAGTTTAAAAATTCCCATACCTGTATGTTGTGCACTTGTATGAATTTATCATTAAGAAATAACTAAATCTTTTTGTGCAATACATTCTCAAAAATTACCCTGCAAATATAACAACTACCTGAAACAATATTCTTTTATAAAAATAATGTGTTTAAGCAGATAAATAACAGCTGCAAAAATATCAGCATTCATATGACCATTAAACATTTATGTTCAATCTATGTTCTGCACAATCAGTACATTTCAACAGCATCAGTACTTCTAGATCTATTGCTTTCATTGCATACAAATAGATAGTTAAATTTCAATACCGTATAAATAAAAATGTTTTGTATCAATTGAATAAAAAATATTGTTGCGTTTTACGGGTTCGTGGATTTGAGAGTATCCGATGAAAACACGATGCAGAACAATAAAAAGCACAATTTATTTACAAGAATCACTATTTACAGCACAGTTCCAAAATTACCTTTAAAAGCGTCGAAAATCTACAATAAATACGCTGAAACAATCAGCAACACAGCTTCAGGCTGTAACTGTAAAGGTAGCTTCACGGCAACACTAGACTTATAATAAACACCGTGGAACAATCACCAATACGCTGTCAAGCTATACTGTAAAGATAGCTTCTCGGCAAAGCACTATCTCGATCGCTTTCCGTTCACAAAACTCTCGCGTAGCTTAGCACTCACAGTAAACAGCTATTCTCACAATTAATCACATACTACTCAACAACAACATCACAATACTTCACAATCTTCCAACTAACTGCTCTCAGAAACGCAAGGGTTTATATAGCTTTTCTTTAAGTTCCACACGTTTCGAGAAATATCTCGACAGGAAGTTATTTTAGAAGCTTCCCGATTGGACCATGGGATATCGCCAATTTGGTCGCCAAATGGGCGATAAAGTCGCCAATCTGGCAACCCTACCATACACTATTTTATGGCAACCCTAGTGCTATGCCGGAAAGCTTACATACAAGCGCAACCGCCGAATTTTTCGTAACAATATGTACACAGATTTTAAATGCTCTTATATAAGCTTAAAGAAAGTATTCAATAATATGGGTTATCCTTACCCAAAGCTAATTAATCAAACACAAAATTATTTCTAAGTTTCCGTAAGCAGTATCACAAACTACAATACATGTAAGATGATTCAGAAGACATGACAGAAAATATTAATATTCGTCTTATAGGTAATTATCCCGTTGTATTATTTAAAAACTCATCATCCAAAATGCAGAAGCATTTCGGATATAGAATGATTTACTGTAATTTTCAAATATCATCACGATTTCCTTATCCTATGTCACTGAAATTATAAGGGGCAGTTGCTATTTCGATTAAATAATTACAATCATCTGCTGTGTAATTTTAATTAAGAGGTCATTACAATTGCATTGTAATTTTTATTAGATTTTATAATTACAGTAATACTGTTTATCCAATTAGATTTCACAATTAAAATGTAATTATAATTAAAATGCATTTGCGTAAATTGTGCAAGTAATTAAAAATTGTTACATTGTAATTACAAAATAATTGCATAATATTATTACAATTACTATGTGTTTTCAATTGCATTCTACAATTACATTTGCAATTAAGATCGTGATTTTCCTGGGTTACATAACTGTTTTTACCAGAAACAATTGCTATCCTAATTACATAATTATAATTCTTACTGGAGTTACAATTACAGTGTAATTGTAATTAGATTATGTGATTGCAATTAGATTATGAAATTACAATGCAATTGCAATTGCATTGAATATGAAATTGGATTTCATAAACACAGAAATGTAGTAATTTAAATGAAATTACGTAAATTGTAATTATAATTAAAAAACAGCTACTTTCTAACTATAACCACTTAGTAATTGCATAATTTTAATACAATTACAATGCAATTTCATTTGCATACTACACTTAGAATTACAATTATGATCATGATTTCACTAGGTTAAGTAATTCCAATTATCAGAGACAATTACTTTTGTAATTACGTTGTTATAATTACCTACTGCAATTGCAGTTAAAATTATGTTGTAATTAGCTAATATACTAATAACGTACTTACAATTACAGATTTACCGCAGTTGTGATTACATGCAATAAAATGTATAATTGTAATTAGATTATATAATTATAATGTTTGCGATTGTCATTGCATTGTAATTGCAACTAAATTTAAGAATTAAAATGCAATTACACGCATTATTATTACAATTAAAAAGTACTTACGTTCTAATTGGAATTGCAAAGTAATTGCATAAGCTAATTACAATTGCAATGTAATTGAAATCACATATTTCAAAATATTATTGAAGCCACAATTACTGTTTCTTGCAATTTTAATTGTAATTCTGATTACATTTTTCCAAACTGTATCTAAAATTTGGAGAATAATTAGGCTGGAAAATGAAAATTCTCTTTATGTACATAAACATTTAAGTTTACTATAGCTGGTATAAGCACAGAACAGCTGGAAGTTTTAAGCGAGCTATTTATTCCGAGTTCCTATTCGAAAACTAACGATAAAACCCATTTCCCCCTAGGAATACTTAGTTTCCTGTCATCAGTTACCTCCCGCAGAGAAAAATTATCACCTGTCAGTTTACATTAAGAACAGACAGGAGAGGGCACTCTGAGACAGGCCGCATATATGCTGCTTTGCCGTTTCGTGCCAAAATTTATGTTTACGTATATATGATGCCTTGCCGTTATGAGGTTTAAATTATTTGGACGCATATATGCTGCCTTGCCGATATGAGAGCCATTATTTTCGAACGCATATATGCGGCATTGCCGCCTGGAGGGTTAAGTTCATATTTTAGTTGTTTATTCTATTTAAAGTTATTTCAAGTAGTATTGTGGTTAGTCTACTCCTTAATGGGCCTGATTTAGGCCTTGTTTTCGATCTCAATGGTTCTTTAATTAAATAACTCTACTAAGCCCTGTTAAGCCTCCAATGGCGATAAAGGATGTTCGACTGGTCATTTTCTATGAAACTCTTCTTGTCTTATAAGTTACAGAAAGTTTATATATTTTTGTATACGTCCTGTGTTTAATATTAGTTATAAGAAACTGAATTTGATTTAATGCCTTCTTGATTAGCTGTATTGTAAAAATCACCTATTATTTTACGTGGCTTATTAGTATTTTATTTCTGCTATTATTGTGTCGAATACAACTGCAACTAGTAACGTTCTCTTAGCCTGTGACTGTGGAGACAAGGGAAAGTGCTCATTATATAAAAATGACAAAAAAAGTGTTACTGTTAGAAAAGATATTCAGTGAACAATGACAATAAATGTGCAGGTAAAAACGTATGCTAAAAGCATTTTCTTTCTGTTTTTCTTATCACAATAGGAAATTCTTTTGCAATATTTAATATTTTTCGTTCTTAGTTTCCATATCTTAGCAAAATGAAATTTAAATATTAGTAGCAAACCTGTGTGTAAGTGTTCCAATGAAACATGTACATACGCCGTGAATAAATTAGGCAGCAGATGTCTCACTCAGCAATAATCCTTGCATAATAATATCTTAAAACATCTTTTCAACAGTTCGGCAATTCCTTTTAGATACATATTTTTAGCCAAATTTTCTTTAATCTGTGTGGAGAGGGGATTAATTTGAACCCATTTACGGTTATATAATGCCCTTAAAATTCTAATTCACTTCTTAATAACCGAAATATAATCAAACAAATTATGGACAAATTTGGCTTTCGAGTAATGCATCACACATCATGTGTATATATATATGTAATATTTCAGTTATTTTAACACATCGTGGGTGAGTGGTGAGGCTATTCCATTACACGTTTTGGCAGATGTTTGACGAAGCTGGGATGATTGAACCATGGAGAAAAATACAACTCAGGACTTTCACTTTAGCAGCATAGTTTTATTTTAATTTACAGCAGATGATTTAATTTAGAGCAGGTTATTCAATAATTGAACTACTTAGATACGACTGACTTTAATACGTTAATACGTTATAACGTTCTAGCACAGAAAGAGGAGCATAGCGAAGACGTTAGGAGGATGAAGGCGAGAAGGCATCTGTTTAGGAAAACTTATGACGCATCATTTATATGAGGAGGTTATGTAACAGGCGCGAATGTTCCAGAAGCTACTGGTCTAGGGGAAGATCCTGAATTGCAGAAAATTAATTAAAGGTTGCTAGTTCGCAAAGAGCAAAGCCATCGTATTTTTT